>JARPMJ010002630.1:0-65000 GCA_033366665.1 Phoxinus dragarum
TGTTCACCATTTTGAAAACCCAAAACATTTCTGCAGATAAAAATCCAAAAGAAATATGGATTTTGCAAAAACTTCATGCCATCTTTTTATGATGAAACATGTGCGCATGATAGAGAAAGTAAGAACATTGAAATGTAAAGGTATGTTTCTGGTTTAATATAATCTGCGACCAGTGTTGTTATTAAATGTCTTATTATCATTAAAATATGAAAATTAAAATGAGGGGTAATAATAGATTATGACAGAATTTTTACAACCCAAACGCGACCTCTAATATACGTATAAATCTTGATTAATAAAAAAATTAACTAAATCCAAAACAAAAGTACTAAATTTAAAATGAAAAAATAAAATAAAAATTATTGATATAAATAACAGTTTTCTGTGACGCACTGTTGTACAGAACAATTATGTTCAGACAAATGTTAACATTAAGACCCTTATTCTGTAGAAACGGTGGGACTTTTCTTGGCAGACAAAACGGTTATGAGTTATTATAATACGCACAGACTATTGAAACTATTAAAGGTCCATATGATTGATAATGATTCTCAGCTCTGTGTGTTTTAGTCACAAGAAGCACGTCAGCGATGACATCACACACACGAGGACAGAAACAGGACAGACAGTTACTCACCGCACACACACACACACACACACACACACAGCATCAGTAAAACAAGACTTTCACCGCAGTGTGTTTGTGAAACATGTTGGAAAGGGAAATTGCTTGACGTCTTGGTAGCAATTAGTGTCTGGTTTTCTGATGCATTTCCACTTTAATAATGACTAATAAAACGAGCTTTATGTTTATATCCTCAGAAATCCTCAAGCCGAGTTTGGACATTACAATTCTGTCTTTACATTTACATTGTCATTTACATTTATTCATTTAGCTGACGCTTTTATCCAAAGCGACTTACAATTGCTATATATGTCAGAGGTCGCACGCCTCTGGAGCAACTAGGGGTTAAGTGTCTTGCTCAGGGACACATTGGTGTCTTACAGTGGATTCGAACCTGGGTCTCTCACACCAAAGGCATGTGTCTTATCCATTGTGCCATCACCACCAGTTTACTTTACTTTACTTTCTCACCTTCCAAACCTGTATGCAGTTATTTCGACTGAATAAATATTTCACAATATTTTATATAAATTTTAATATAAAGTTACACAATATTACTGTTTTTACTGCATTTTTTTTAAATCAAATAAATGCAGCCCTGGTGAGCAAAAAATAATAATAATTCAAATCTTAATTATTATGTAGACTTGAGGAGGAACTCTTTTGAATTAAATAAATGTAGAATCTGGAATTGGTGTTGTTGCTTCTCTCTCGACTCGTACTTGAATCCTGTAAAATTTGGTAAATTCAATAAAACATGTTCTGAGTCTTGCATATTAAAGCCGTATTACGTCAAAACCCGGAACATTAATTCGCCAGAGATTCCCTCGAGTTTTTCTATGTTTTTTTTCTGATTATGAGTGAAATAAGGTCTGACGTAAACATGACAATCTGGGCATGACAATCTGGGCCTCAGGTCAGGAAGCAGACAGACTGGCTTAACCGACCGTCTGCTAGCGGCCTCACGTCACCAAGGTCAGATAAATCCCATCACATAGAGCCTCTTTCACCTAGATATCATCATATAGAGACTGTGTCTGTTCCCCGAACTTGGAAATCCAAAATACGTTCAAACCCATCTAAGGTTAAAAATTTAATTGATCTTCAACAAATAAAAAACAGATATAATACAAATGAGCAAATGATAAAGCTTGGGTTGCTGAATATTCGATCTCTTACTTCAAAAGCGCTAATAGTTAATGATATGATTACAGATTATAACCTAGATGTGCTGTGTTTAACAGAAACCTGGCTAAAACCAAACGATTACATTGCTTTAAATGAGTCAACCCCACAAGATTACGGTTATAAACATGAACCTCGTCTGAAACGCAAAGGAGGAGGTGTTGCTGTAATTTATAGTAATATTTTCAAAACCACTAAGAAATCTAGTTGTAAATATAATTCTTTTGAAGTGTTGGTGCTTAATGTAAAACTATATAGTGTAAACGATAAATCACGTTTGAAAATTCTGCTGGCTACTGTATACAGGCCACCAGGGCACCATACAGACTTTATCAAAGAATTTGCGGACTTTCTATCAGAATTAGTATTGGCTGCAGATAAAGTACTAATTGTTGGTGACTTTAATATACACATAGATAATGAAAAAGATGCATTGGGATTGGCATTTAAAGACATTATAAACTCAATTGGAGTTAGACAACACGTGTCAGGACCGACTCATTGCCGTAATCATACTCTAGATCTAATACTATCACATGGAATAGATGTTGATGCCGTTGAAATACTGCAGCAGAGCGATGACATCTCAGATCACTATCTAGTCTCGTGTAAATTACATTTAGCCAAGGCTGCAAAGCCGACTCCGTGTTATAAATATGTTAGACCGATCACTTCTGCCACTAAAGATTGCTTTATCAATAATCTTCCTAATCAGTTTCATCATCTCAGCATCCCGGATAGCTTAGAAGAACTTGATATTGCAACAGAAACTTTTAACTCTCTCTTTTCCAGCACTTTAGACACAGTTGCTCCGGTGCGCTTAAAGAAGATTAAAGAACATAGTCCAACGCCGTGGCACAACGAGCACACTCAGGCCCTTAAGAGAGCAGCCAGAAAAATGGAGCGCAACTGGAAGAAAACAAAACTAGAGGTGTTTCGGATTTCATGGAAGGAGAGCTCGATTGCTTACAGAGAGGCTTTAAAAGCTGCTAGATCTGCTTATTTTTCAACCCTATTAGAAGAAAATAAACATAATCCTAGGTATTTATTTGAAACAGTGGCTAAACTAACGAAAAAGAAAGCTTCAAGCCCAGAAGTTTCCAAGCAACACAGCAGTAATGACTTTATGAACTTCTTCACTTATAAGATCGATAATATCAGGGACAAAATTATAACTATGCAACCGTCTAATACAGTATCGCATCAGGAAGTGCATTGTAGTCTCCCTGAGGGAAAACTTGATTCATTCATTGCTATAGGAGAGGAAGAATTTTGTAAACTCGTCAAATCATCTAAATCGACAACGTGCATGTTAGACCCTATACCGACTAAGCTGCTGAAAGAGATGCTTCCAGATGTCATAGATCCTCTTCTTAATATCATTAATTCATCTTTGTCTCTAGGATACGTACCAAAAACCTTTAAGCTAGCTATGATTAAACCACTTGTTAAAAAACAGCAACTTGATCCTACAAAACTAGTCAATTACAGGCCGATCTCTAATCTGCCATTTCTGTCAAAGATATTAGAAAAAGCAGTATCCTCACAACTGTGTTCCTTTCTTGAAAGAAATGATATCTGCGAGGATTTTCAGTCCGGATTTAGACCGTACCATAGTACCGAGATAGCTCTCGTTAGAGTCACAAATGATTTGCTCTTATCATCCGATCGTGGTTGTATCTCTCTATTAGTATTACTGGATCTTAGTGCTGCATTTGACACGATTGACCACAACATCCTTTTAAATAGACTCGAACATTATGTTAGCATTAGTGGAATTGCACTAGCATGGTTTAAATCATACGTATCTGACCGTTATCAGTTTGTAGCAGTAAATGAAGAGATGTCTTATCAATCACAAGTTCAGTATGGCGTACCACAAGGCTCAGTACTAGGACCGCTGCTGTTCACTCTGTATATGCTACCATTAGGAGATATCATTAGGAAACATGGAATTAGCTTTCACTGTTATGCCGACGATACTCAGCTGTATATTTCTTCAAAACCTAACGAAACCTACCAATTCACAAAATTAACGGAATGCATAGCTGATATAAAAAATTGGATGACTAGTAATTTCCTACTACTAAATTCAGAAAAAACTGAGATTCTAATTATTGGACAAAAAACTTCCACACGTAATAACCTAGAGTACTGTCTAACACTTGATGGCTGCTCTGTTAAGTCTTCGTCGTCGGTTAGGAACCTGGGTGTGCTCTTTGATACCAATCTTTCATTTGAAAGTCACGTGTCTAGTATCTGTAAAACCGCTTTCTTCCATCTTAAAAATATATCTAAATTACGTCATATGCTCTCAATGAATAATGCAGAACAATTAGTTCATGCGTTTATGACCTCAAGGCTAGATTATTGTAATGCTCTACTGGGTGGTTGCCCTGCACGCTTAATAAACAAACTACAGCTAGTTCAAAACGCAGCAGCTCGAGTTCTTACTAGAACCAGGAAGTATGACCATATTAGCCCTGTTCTGTCAACACTGCATTGGCTCCCTATTAAACATCGTATAAATTTTAAAATATTGCTGATCACTTACAAAGCACTAAATGGTTTAGCTCCGCAGTACTTGAGCGAGCTCTTAACGTGTTATAGTCCTTCACGTCTACTGCGATCTCAAAACTCCGGCCAGTTAATAATACCTAGAATATCAAAATCGACTGCTGGCGGTAGATCCTTTTCCTACTTAGCACCAAAACTTTGGAACAGTCTTCCTAACATTGTCCGGGAGGCAGACACACTCTGTCAGTTCAAATCTAGACTAAAAACACATCTCTTCGGCCTAGCATACACATAACACATTATAGACTTATATAATTAGGCTGCATAGTTTAGAACAGCCGGGACCGGGAACACTTCCCGTAATCCTGATGTACTTGGTACATCATAAGAAGGATGGCGTCTACGCTAATATTAGTCTCTCTGTCTATCCCGAGGTTTACCGCTGTCCACCGGAACCAGGCCGTATCCAGATCTGATGAAGGACCAGCGCCAGGACACGACGACGCCGCTGACCTGAAGTGTCAACCAGTCTCTCCTCCTCTCCACTCCGACTTCAACCAACCGGAACTGGACAAATACTCTGATTCATTCTGAACTTCACACACTGTTCACTCATTGGCCAGAGGAGAACTGGCCCCCGACTGAGCCTGGGTTCTCCCAAGGTTTTTTTCTCCCTTCTGTCACCTGATGGAGTTTTGGTTCCTTGCCGCTGTTGCCTTACCTTCTGGCTTGCTTAGTTGGGGACATTTAATATTCAACAATATTATAGATCTGCCTTAAAGGTGGACGATGATGAAATTATTTTTAGGGGCCAAGCACTGAAGGTGCGGGCACCTATTGTATCTGTTCCCGTTCTTATTCTTCTTCTTCCGACTGGGCGTCTATGGCAGCCCATAGAAGCGTATGCGGGAAAGTTGTTTTGGTTTGACATTCTGATAGAGGACATTCCCAACATCAAATACACCAATTTTGGTGTTTCTAACTCATTCCCTCTAGCGCCACCACCTGTCCAAAGTTTCAGAAATTGTATGCTAATAACTTTTGAACCGTAAGGCGTATCAACAAAATTCTTTTTTCCTCTGATTCCTGAGCTCATGCCGATTCGATTGCACTCTATGACGTCATTTTCCGTCAAAAAAATATGTCCGCCATATTGAATTGTCCAAAAAAACTACTTTTGCGAACTCGTCCTAGACGGTTTGTCCGATTCTCACCAAAATTGCACCAGATCATCTTCAGGCAGTGCCGACAAAAAGTTATGGAATTCAAGTTGATTCGCTTAACCGTTTTTGATAAACGCACAAACAAATTGTACGTAGCACTTGCGAAAATAGACGTAAGGCTGTATCTCTGCAACGCTTTATCGTATTCAGACCAAACTTGGTACATGTCATCACAAGCATGACCTGAAGCTGCATGCTGCGTTTCGGCGCAGCGCCACCTACTGGTCCGAAGATATGAAAAATTGCTATTTTGGCTTATAACTTCTGAACGGTTTGTCCAAGAATCCTAAACGTGGTCTCGTTAGATTCAGGGCTTCATGCCGAGTCGACTGATATCCAATTTTTCCAGATCGGCCATTTTGTCTGTCGGCCATTTTGAATTATGTGCTAAAATGCTGTATTTTTTGAACGCATGAACGAATTTTTACGAAACTCGGTACGGGTCATCAGTACAATGCCCTGAAGGAGCCTGAGAAGTTTCGAAACAGCGCCACCTAGTGGATAATTTTTTTTTTCAAATGCTCATAACTTTGGGTGTGGTCGACTTATTCTCACGGGAGTCATCTCCTTAGACTCCTGAATCGTTGCCGAGTCCAACGATACCAGACTTGCCAGGTTTCGGCATGTGGTTTGTGCAGCGTTGTAATTTAGCGCTTAAAAAACATTTGGCGATATCTTCGAAACCGCTAGTCCGATCGAGACGAAACCACCGTCAGAAGTTTGGAAACATAGGTCGATAGCAATACGCCAATGCCCAAATCTCAAAATATTGATCGTAAGGGGTAGTAAAATTCAATCAAAGTCACGTGTCAGTCGTTTTTGACGTGTTTTTTTCACATAAATGTCTATAACGTTGAATCTAATTGAGATATTTTCACCAAAATTCACACACAGATGCATGGGCTCAGTCTGAGGACACACAAAAAAAACTGTGGGATTGAGCCTCTTGGTGGCGCTAAAACTAAACAAAACATGAAATTCCCATTGACTTCAATGCAGTTTAGTGATGTAAAATGCTATACTTAACAAATGCATTGCTGTAACATTATGAAACTCAGTATGTGCCATCAACACCATGTCCTGAAAGTACTCAACAGATTTAAAGACAGCGCCACCTTTTGGTCAAAAGTTGTAACAAATTTTCACGAAATGCTAATAACTTTTGAATAAATTTGCCTATAGTAATGACACTGATCTCAATAGATTCCTTGGGTTATGCTGAAAACATAGATACAAATTTTGCCATAGTCAGCCAAACTTCCTGTCCGCCATCTTTATTTTCTTTTAAAACCTACTTTTTCGAACTCCTCCTAGACCGAACGTCCGATTTTCACCAAAATCGGATCGTGTCATCTCCAGACCGTGCCGAGTAAAAGTTATGGATTTCGTGTCGATAGACGAAACCGTTTTTATATACCGCAGCGGCAAAGTTGAGGCATGATGCCAAAATGACTATTCAGGCTTTATATCTGCAATGCCTTGACATATTGACACCAAACTTTGTATGTGTCATTGTCACTTCACTTTGATCACATCACATCAGTTTCGTAACTGCGCCACCTATTGGTCGAAAGTGATAATCATATTTTTAGTTAATGTATGTGATTTTTCAACCATTTTGCCAAAATTCATCTTCAAATGTCTTTAATTGCTCCTTGCTGCAGTTTGTCTCACACTTTCAGCCATGTAGGCATATCTCGTCGTCTGCTTTTGCGCTTGGCCCCGTAATGGCTGCTTGCAGCTATATTTTGTATTATTTTCATGTTATCACTGTGAAGCTGCTTTGATACAATCTGTATTGTAAAAAGCGCTATATAAATAAAGATGACTTGACTTGACTTGACGTAACCATAACTTGACAATACTTGGATGTTTATTTCTACAGCATAACACACACATATCTAAAATGTGAATTTTGAAGCTGTTATGTTTGTTTATTTTTTTAAATCGTAGTTTCTAACAAGTAACTAGATGTTTAAGGGTACACTTTACAATAAGGTTCGTTAGTTAACTACATTAGTTAACATGACCTAATAATGAATTGCACATAGCGTTTATTAATCTTTGTTAATGTTAATTTCAACATTTACTAATACTTTATTCAAATCTTGTTAACGTTAGTTCATGCACTGTGAACTAACATGAACAAACAATGAACAGCTGTATTTCTATTAACTAACGTTAACAAAGATTAACAAATACAATAACAAATGTATTGCACATGGTTAGTCAATGTTAGTTAATACATTAACTAATAAACCTTATTGTAAAGTTTTACCTGTTTGTGTGCAGTTTAGGTTCTAGAACAAAATCTTCAAACTTCCTGTTTAGCACAGCATATTTCACTCATACATTGAGAAAAGAAACATTATAAATCTGGAGGGAACCAGTGGAGAATTAGTCTTTCTGTTTTCCTCTTTATTCCAGATAAATATAGCTCGTCTCAGCAACTGAGATAGTTCGGATGTCCTTATATGTGATATGATCACAGTTGGGGAGCTCTTCCCAAAGACACAGGATCCTTCAGGAATTAAATGAACATTTCAGGCATTTACTCACCCTCATGCTGAACACGAAACACCATTTCTGAAGAAACTGTTCTTTTCCGTGAGGCGATCACATCTGTAAAACACAGAGAAATTACCAGATACAAATACATTTGTGCTTATATTCCATATATGTGTATACTTTTCAAATTGAGATGTATACATCATCTGAAAGCTGAGTAAATAATCTTTCCATTGATGTATGGTTTGTTAGGATATGACAATATTTGGTCGAGACACAACTATTGAAAATCTGGAATCTGAGGGAGCAAAAAAATCGAAACATTGAGAAAATCTCCTTTAAAGTTGTGCATTTATGTTTACGATTGTGCTGCATTCACTCACAAAAATACATGTTTTATAGATTTACGGTAGGAAATTTACTAAATATCTTCATGGAACATGATCTTTCCTTAATATCCTTATGATTTTTGGCATAAAAGAAAAATCGATCATTTTGACCCATTCAATGCATAGTTGGCTATTGCCACAGATATACCCGTGCGGCATGTGACTGTGGTACAGGATCACACATGCTCTATATTTCAAGTCATATAAGCTGTTGTTTCAGTAACAGAAACGATTCCTTTAAGGATTATGTGCATGACACCCAACTCTGAGACACACTGCCAATGTAAACACTCATGCATACGTATCTTATATCAGAATGACAAATGCTGAATTACTGCCGTCTGGTATTGAATCATGCGAGGTGTGCCGCTCGGGCCGGGATGTTTTTCAGAGCTCCAGTGGAGCAGGCACTGGATGTCCTCCAGAAAAACATCGCTGGACTCCAGGGATAATCCAGTTTTCCCTTTAACCCAGTCGAGGCCTCACTGTTTACTGTGAAGAGAGCATACAGTCACGTTTAACTGTGCAAGAGCAATCCTTACTATCACGCTAGCTCTGAAATGCATTAAAACCTCTTCAGAACAACTCAAACACACATTAGCAGTGTGCGGGCAACTTTTGCATGGGGAAACACGTCAGTCGTGTTTTTGTTAGAAGATGAACATTCAAGTCTGTAAAAAAAAAAAAAAAAACGGGAAATGATTCTATCAACCCTTCTTTTCACTCCCTTCTGAAGGATTATATAACCGTGTGAGTTAAATTTAGTGAGCACTGCAAGATATGTGTATGCAAAAGTGATGCATATTATTGCATATCAATTAAGAGACGATCATTGCAATGTAAAATTATGAATCAGATTCTGCATTATCTCCTCCTGTCAGTGACACTGAGAATCATTTTAAATTCTTCCAATCCATCAAAGTCATTTAATGCATTTAATATTCACAGAAGAATGTGTGAGCAACAACCCGCTTGACAATTGATGCATTTAGAGCGAGTTATGCCGCTCTGACTGTCTTCACTGTGTAGGATGCTTGTTTTTACCACATAGTTTTGCCTCATAGGCTTGAAACTGCATAACAAAATGCCCTGGAGCCAAACAATGTGTCCAGTCCACAACATTAAACCTGCCTCAACCTTTAATGTGGATTTTCACCTCACTAAACCTTGTCGTTTTTCAGCAAAAAAAAAAAAAAGGTCACACTTTAGTGACCATATTCTACATCCTTACCTAATACCTAAACTTAACAACTGTTAATAAGCAGTAATTAGGAGTGTATTGAGGCAAACGTAGTTATTAATAGTGAGAATTGGACCCTAATTTAAAGTGTGACCCCAAAATTTTGGTGTTGCATTTCCATTGTCACTCAGAAAATACACGCATCTAAATGATGTAACACATTGAATCAAACGTGAAACTTTTAAGTAGATCGACTAAAATTGTATTTTCCTGTATAACGTACTTCAATTATCTTTGTTTTATTTCCAACTTAGATTTTTTTTACAGTAAGGGTGTTCAACTCACTCACGTGCATAAAAATGAGAATATGGTGCAAAAGTTCATTTATTTCAGTAATTCAACTTAAAAGGTGAAACTAATATATTATATAGACTCATTACATGCAAAGTGAGATATTTCAAGCCTTTATTTGTTATAATTATAATGATTATGGCTTACAGCTTATGGAAATAGAATATTGTTTTAGGTTTTCATAAGCTGTAAGGCATAATAATCATCAAAATTATAACCAATAAAGGCTTGAAATATCTCACTTTGCATGTAATGAGTCTATATAATATATTAGTTTCACCTTTTAAGTTGAATTACTGAAATAAATGAACTTTTGCACCATATTCTAATGTGTGGAGTTTTACCTGTAAACATATGAATGTGCCTTTTCACCACATTGTGCCCAAAATATGAACTATAACAATAACAAGGATCAGAGTAATTTCTTGTGCCAGTACACAGGGTTTTGGGCACATGAAGTCCTTCCTTCATCAACCTGAAAAATAAATAACAGGAACCGAGGAATATAAACACTAACAAGACTTCAATAAAGAATAAAATTTCAAGCATCCATCTCTTCATAACCCTATCACGCCACATGCCATACTGTATATTCACTGGAAAATAAGACTCGACACACAAGTGATTCCAACACAGTTGATGTGAGAGGAATGCTGGGATATCCTAATATGCATAACACACACACACACAAAAAGGAAATAAATGCATTTCAATGTTTGATTACATGTGCATTTATGATCAGCATTATCTTAATTCATCTGCATTTTCAGATTTTCTTCTTTGTGAAACTGCAACAAGGTATTTGAAGAGTTGCCTACCTTTAGGATAAGCATTTGCGTCAAGAGTGATGCTGGCCGCTGACTGGGTCATCTGTGAACGGTAAAGCAATAAAAGCATGTCAGAAGTCAGCGGGTCCAAAAACAAGAGGAGAGGAAAGGGAGGATGTGTTTTACAGCTTTATCTGTATGGGAGAGATCTGCTGTCTCGAGGGGAGAAGGGCAAGACTTACACCTCGCTTTGGAGGTTCATTTTTTTTTTTTTTAGTGGATGACTTTTTACAAAAATATGCACATTGCTGAGAACACTGGAGAAGCTGATATTCTGGCTTCACGCATTTTTTTTAATCAACACTTAAATGTGGGTAAGTTTCATTAAAAAAATCTACATTTTGAACAAAAAGCTGAGAAAATCGCATTTCCCCCCAATCCAAAAACGTGCATAAGAAATGCTTTTATCGCTGGTTTCTGCTCCTTTTTTCCCTGTTTTGTTCTGGAGATTCTCTCTTTCAGAAGATGTGTAATAGCGCCCCTTCAATATAACAGTGAAAACACGGAAAACCGGAAAAATCCGTCAATGGCGGGGAAAGAGTTAAAAATAAAGATCCAAAAAAAGACTTTTGCAGCGATGCATCTTGCAACTATCTTCATAAATTATAAATTTCTCTTTAATTGATTACTAAATTGTTTAATTACCCACTAAACATTGGACGTCGGATAGACGCGCAGATCATGTCTACATTGGGTCCGTCGGTCTATGACCAATTCTGGACATCTATTCAACGTCCAAACTAGGTCCACTATTTGGACGTCCAACCATGACCCAACTTGGACTTCATATTGACATTTGACCTTTGAACTGGGTAATTTTTTTGGACATCATTTGGACATCTATGACAGGTGCAGGAAATTTACATGATTAATATGTAATATTTTTTATTTACAAATATCAACATTGTTGTTATCAACATGATTAATACATATGAATACAGATTATTAAAAATTATTTAAGATTGTTTTCCAAAAACAGTAGAGCATTGGTGCATGCAACGCACGATCATGGGTTTGATTCCCAGGGAAAGCAAGAACTGATAGGAATGTAAATATGTAATGCAATGGAAGTCACTTTGGATAAAAGCGTCTGCCAAATGCGTAAATGTAAATACATGGTACAGAAAACATGTCCTCCACCCTTTCAAACATGGGACGTTATAGAAGTTGAATAAAAACGACGTCTAAAATTAGTTTAAATGTTGAAAAGACGTCTACAAACGACTACATCTGGACTATAAATAACCCTTACACGGACATCAACATTAGACATTGAAAAAAGACGTCGCCTGGCATTACAAAACAACCCCTTCAGTGGACCGAAATTGGACATCCAAAAATTACATAGAACAGACGTCACATTGCGCGGTGTGTAAGGTTTGTACATGCTAGTTTCCATGACAGAGTTCAAGGTAAATCTTTTCATTACTACTGGAGCTGCCAGTTTGCAAATCTTCCGGTGCACTCAGTGTGTTACTTACTTCGTGGAGTAAGTATATCTAAACTGTGTGTTTATATGGCATTTTAAAAATGGCGGATGCCGGTGTTTCGTATGGCATGCGTTCGGCCAATCAACGTACACTTACATCACTGTTGTGCTGGGTTACACCCGACTCCGAATTCAGTCCCTCAAAACCCGTCCCTATAACTAACATATCCTTAGTTCCTGTGGTGCGAACATGTCAAACAATAGCTAAACCATGTTCCTCTGGGAAAGACCCTATAGATGAACCCTTTTCGGTTTCCCAAATAACATTTCCGTGAGCAGTTCTTAAAATAACCATTTTTCTAAGTGTGAAAAACATTTAAAAAAATCTAAAGAAACTTTTTCCACTATAAAGAACCTTTTGTGGAATGGAAAGATGCAAGTTCTTTATCGAACCAAACTGCCAATAAAGAAACTTTATTTTTAAGCATGTATTTTAATTTTTCTGATGACATTTAAACACATTTCTTCCATTCGTCCTTCTTCCTATTGTTTTTAAAAATGCAATTATTCAATGACTATATTAGATTGTCTTTGCAATAATATTTTTTACTTTGTATTGCTTCAAGAAAATTCAAATTGCACCAGCATAAATGAATTATTCTTTCGATTTTAGGTTAAAATACTTTTTGACATGTTTTGTGAGAGCACAATGGAAACATAAAATGTGAATTTTAGTAACTAAATGGTTCATGAAGGCAATTTTGAAATTTTTTACATTGGGTTTAACACTTTACAAAGCATGAAAAAAAAGTCTCTTCAAAAAATTATGATTATCATTGACTGATTTCACAGTTTGTGTATTGTCGTAAGTCTTTTCTTCATGCATCACATTTACCTGTGATGCCCTGTGCCCTGATATAACATTAAAACAAGATTATCTTACTATGTAATCAAGATCCAGGTCCGAAGGAGCGCTTTGCTTCTTTCTAGGTGCAAAAGATTTCACTGCTCTGTTAAAAAGAAGAATAACGACATCCTTCCTTTCTTCCTGAGGATATGACTGGAAAGAAAGCCACTGTGACAATACCTGAGCAGGAAGGATTTGACTGCACCCTACTGAGAATTAATACTTACTAATACTCATTTAGGAACGATTTCTAAATGAGACTACATTTTAATGATATGAGTGGTGCTTGAGCGTGCATAACTCACCGATTAAAAATGGAAAAGTGGTGACGGACTGAATGACTGTGCCTGACATTTCCCTCCAATTTCCTGAAAGGTCACCAAAATAAGAACAGGAGCATCTCGTGATCATCCCTGCATTGAAAAATCAAAAGGTTAGTCGTTTAGAAAAATCAAGAATCACACGCATGACAATTTTAATATGCTGACTTTTAAGAAAGTCTTGTTTTTAAGATCCTCGATCCTTACACAAGTCGACTTGATTTCGCCCACTCTCTACCGGATTTATGTTCTGTTTTCATTCTTTGTCACTAATAAAACAATCCCAGTCTTCTTGCTATGACTTACTTTCATGGATTGTTCTAATCAATAAAATCTATGAAAACTTCCTACATGATTGTTTGAGGTGTAACGGATTGTGAAGGGAAAGTCTAGATCAGGGTGGGTCGGGGCGGGCTGCGGTTTTTCTGACCAACACCAAAGAAAAGGCTTTTATCAGTGACCGTGCACACCTACAGCCGTCAGTAGTATCAAAATATAAATAAACTCCTTTTGTCAAGAGCGCCGCTATCCACCCAGCTTTACTGAAGTCATGGAAAAATGCCCTTCAAAAGCACCTCCACCCTTTGGTGTCGCCAGGACTTAGTCATTGCGCTTACAAATAGTCTAAATCTATACTGTAAAAACTATTGTTCATTTAACTTAAAAAGGTAAGTTGTCCTAAAATGTTGAGTCCATTGAAATAAAAAAATTTAGTTAACTCAAAGGAGGAGATAATATTATCTGCACCAAATCTAAGTTGATTTGACAAAAGATAAAAAGTTGTGATAACAATTCATTATTTTTTTTTTATTTTTTTACAGTGTACACATGGAAGTATTTAATTAATCGTCCTGGTGATTTCCTTACTGTGACATTACAATTGTGCTTTAAAATGAAACAATCATTATTATTACCATTATTTATTTTTTGTACAAGACAGTTAGTACAAAGTGAGGTCATGTTTTATATTACATATCTTTGCACACAGGGGGGGGGGGGGGCTGTCAGTCGTCATAATCAGCATAAGCAGATTCTTAATAAAGGTGGCGTTTTCATGTTCAACATTTTGAGTGTTTTTTGTTTGCATACTGTGCCTTATATTGCCTGTATAGGGTTGGATACCGTGTGCAAAGATATGTAATATAAAACATGAACTAACTATATTGCATGTTTAATTCTAATGTTTAATCTATCTGTCTATCTATCTATCTATCTATCTATCTATCTAGTACAATAAGGTTCATTAGTTAACATTAGTTAATATTAACATGAACTAACATGAACTAACATTGAGCATCACATTTATAATCTTTGTTAATGTTAGTTAATAAAAATACAGCTGTTCATTGTTTGTTCGTCTTAGTTCACAATGCATTATAATGTTAACAAATACAACATTTGATTTTAATAACGTATTAGTAAATGTTGAACTTAACATTATCTAAGATTAATAAATGCTAAAGAAGTATCGGTCATTCATGTTAACTAAGGTAGTTAACTAATGTTAAAGCTGTAGTCCGTATACTTTTCCTCTGTCGCCATCTCTGCAGTTATTCGTGGAATTATTAACTTTATGTGGGTTGTGCGTCGGCACCGCGCGGATGAATTTAATGTTTTGAGGAGAATGTGCGGCTGTGGATACTGGCATTCAGAATCACTGATTATACTTTTTGGAAGTAGTAGCCTATGACCAACATAATAATTTTCACCAAATAATGTCATCTGAACAAGTAACATCCACTTTTGTTCTGACCAACTAAGGTGAAAAAAGCATTGCAGTAAATTGTGCTGATTAAATGGAACGATTGCTGATATCACGTCAAACCATGCAAATTATACTTTGTTCTCAAATTGTTCATGTTAACAACATCAGCATTGTGTGACTGTACATTTAATGCCCCTCCGATATTTATCCTTGTTTTCGCACGGGCCGGTTGCAGTCTCTTTTTATCTGTAGCCACTCCGAAGTCCGAAGTCTTTTGCATTTTACATCGGGTGACTCTCCAGTTGTCACTGGTGATTGTCGTTTGAACCTTTCTGTTTCCGCCATCAAGTTGATAAGTTTAATTATATCAAGTGCTGTGAGAAAAAGTTATAAATCTCCACCTCCAACATCCTCACACTCATATATAGTCGAAACCCCTTCTTTATGTGTACAGACGTGACGTAATGACGCAGAGACATGCTTCGAATATCCCGTGGAAATCCACCGGAATAAAAAACATTATTACAAGCTTACCGTTTTGAATCGAGCTAAGGCAAGCAGAGAGTTTTGAACACTGCGTGGATATGTACTTGCTCAATTTTATTTTTTATCATTTTTAACCCAAAAAAGTTACGGACTGCAGCTTTAACTGATGAACCTTATTATAAAGTGTTACTATCTATCTATCTATCTATCTATCTATCTATCTATCTATCTATCTATCTATCTATCTATCTATCTATCTATCTATCTATCTATCTATCTATCTATCTATCTATCCATCCATCCATAAATCCATCTATCTTAGGAAGAGTGGGCTATAGCTTGACCAAAACATAGTTAGGCGAAAAGGTGACATCTATTCTAGGAAATTAATTTGGGAATTAAATCCTCAGGATGGATATCGTGTATCCAAACACATGCGCGCAGACTGATAGGAATAGGGAGGGAGAGAGAGAGAGAGAGAGAGAGAGAGAGAGAGAGAGAGAGAGAGAGAGAGAGAGAGAGAGAGAGAGGGCGCTCCGGGATCCCTGCCAGAGAACACGGACTTCCTTTAATATTTGGAGACATGGATGTCATTATAAATGCGGCACGGCACACCTCGGACAATATCAGCTCGGAAACTTCTCCATATATAACTTGGTGAATATCGGTGCATAACGGTCCCGCAGAGATGAGGGAGATCATAGGAATGGCGCTGGCGCTCGTTGTTCTCAAAGTTCACGGGGAGAAAATCAGTGACGGTCAATGTGTGGAGGGAAAATGTTTCGCCATCCAAACCGACAGTTTGAGTTTTGAGTCGGCGCAGCGAGTCTGTCAGGACCGAAGAGGACATTTGATGACCGTACGCGACAGAAAATCGGCCAATATTCTCGCTAAATTGTTGAATGGCACATCTGGAAACTTTTGGCTTGGGCTGAGATACCAGTGTTCACACTCAAACGATGGGTTAAAGGGATACAAATGGGTCACTGGAGACAACGCAAGCCACTACATCAACTGGGAAAGCGACCGAGCGGTTTGTTCTCCACGATGTGCTTCAGTGTCCCAAAAAGTTCCGAAATGGACCGAAAGACCTTGCGATGACATAATCGATGGTTATTTGTGTGAATATGACAACATCGATTATTGTCAGCCACTGAACAATGGTTCAGCAGTCGTATATGAAACTCCTTTTGGATTTTTTGCAAACGAACTCCTCCAAGAAATCCCTCAAGGCACAATAGCGACATTACAGCCGCAGAGAACGAAACACGTTTGTTTCGAAGGCGAGTGGCTTCATGCACCTTGGAGTTGTGAGTTTGTTGATGGTGGATGTGAGTATAAGTGCGTTGGGAGTATTCCTGACAACACATGCATCTGTCAGCCTGGATTTAAACTCGACATTAACCGAGTCACGTGCAGCAAACAGGACGCTTGTGCTCTCGGAGAATGCGAGCCGGTGTTTCAAGTTGCAAATGCAATGTCTTCCGAAGATTGCAAGCCCGGCTTTCGCAAAGAAAGTGGCATTTGCGTCGATGAAAACGAATGCGAGTCTGCACCATGCGAGCACGAATGCATCGACACTAAAGGTAGTTATCAATGTTTATGCTATGATGGATACATACAGTCGACGAAGGACATGACCAAATGTATGATGCACTGTCCATTTGAGAAGTGCCCAGCTGAATGTGACCCCAACAACAACAACCAATGCAACTGCCCCGATGGTTTCGTGCTTGAAGATGACATAAAAATGTGCGTTGACATTGATGAATGCACTGATGGTAGTAATAACTGTGACCATGATTGTGTAAATACACCTGGAGACTATGAATGTCTCTGCAGGGAAGGATACTTGCTTTCGGACAACGGCAAATGTGTGAGAGAAGACTTTGATGGTTCAGGCAGCTCAACACCTTTTGATGTTTCTATATCTACGACTAAACCCCCAACCGACAAGCCAATGTCCAATCTCATCGGGCAGTCTTTTGGCAATAATGGTTTGCATAGTAGCTTGTATTCTCTTACTGGTCGGCCTCGCTCACTGCACATTGAGACGTTTTTGTCAAATGCACAATTATGATGTGCACAAAGGCCAAGATGAAATCTACGACTTTCAACAGGTGATCATTGATAAAAACAGCACGGAACTGTCATTCCCAAATAGGTATTTAAAAAGAGACACTTAAAGTCGGACCTCACGCGAACTGAAATGTAAATAGTAGCCTATTATAGTAAATATATTTAATTTAGATGTAATCTAATATAGGGTAATTCGGGGTAAGATACCCCCCCCCCCCCTCCCTTTGCAGACCATAGATGACACTTTTTTTTTTTTGTCATTTCATGTAGGCCTAAATATCAACATTTGTGACATTTTTGTCAGTCGAAAGAGTTTTAATGTTAATTTATCACATTTTGTATCACTGGAAAATAGCGATTATGTTGAATGTCAATGTTTTGTGTGTGTGTCTGTTTGTTAATGATTTGGGGACAAATTCATGTTTTAAGATGTGTGGAGTAATAGTTATAGTTTTTATATTGAAGTAAAAAGATTAAATTGGACCATTGGGGTAAGATGTGCCACCCAGAATTTGGCACATAGGTGGCATGTTGTTATTTTTTTTTAAGTAATAATAACTAAATTAGCAAATGTTTTATTTATTTCATATAATAGCACATTGGCTGATGCCATTATGCTAAACTTAAATATGTTACAATTTAAACATATATGCACATTGTTCTTAAGGGGGGCATCTTCCCTCATGTTACCCTATTATAGAGTGTCAATAAGTTTACAAGTTTGAATAAGTCATTAATGTCAGTATTCCTAAATGGCGGTGTTTGAAGAGAATAAATACTATATTTTAATATAACATTGTAAATGTAATTTACTTGCTTCGTTCTCTCTTGCTTCGTCAACATCTCTGGCCAAATATGCTGATAGATTGGAAAGACATGCGCAGTGCGGCATTAATGAACTATTTCTAATTCTAAACGTTCTATTTTGATTTTATTTCCAGTATGCCAGTGTTATTGCCCTCCAACAGCGGATTCTGCTGGTTTTCCTATAGAGATGTTGGTGAATACCGCTCTCTAGTGGGCAGTAACACGTTACTTCATAGCCTCGTACATTTATTGCTCATGTAAAGGCTAGTGTTTTTTTCTTTGAGTGGCAAGAGTTAATGTTCAGTCATTTCTGTTGGCGAATCCTTGATCATTACTGTGTTGTACAATTGTATCTACGCTGTATTTTTTGTAAATAAATGAACGGCGATTCTGTAACTGGTCTAACTAAAATTCGAAATAACAAAATGTGTTAATGTTAAAATATGCTGACATGTGAAAACTTCCGAATTTATGAATGAAGCTGAAACAATGGTAGCTTTTCCAGAGTTACCCTACAGCACTCAAACGTGAACTCCTCACCGGAAAATGAGTCACTGAGTCAGAAAGTTATTTCCTATTTCAGAAATGTTGAGAAACACAAATGAAATGAAGGGAGAGAGAACGGGCGAGTTCACTATTGCCGGAACTCACGCGACAGGAATACGGGTATAGTTCTTTATCTGACGCTGATAATATTGCGTAATTGAAACGTTCTCAGTATTTAATACCACTACGAGACTTAAGAAAACGCTGTATGGATTAGGGACCGAACCGGGTAAGACGCTGAATTATTGCTCTGTTTTAGGAATCAACTTTGTAGTAAAAATTTCAGATTACTGCATGTATCAGAATCTTTTTACGTTGTACAGGTGAAAAACTCGAAAAATTAGAATGCATGCAAAAGTTCATTTATTTCGCCGCATTGAGGGTAATTCATGCAAAAGGGGCCCAAACCAAGTACTGAGTACATAAGATGATTATACTTTAGAGGGCCGACATTTCTGTATTTAAAATGTTTTTTCTTAAATTGATTTCATGTAATATTCTAATTTTCTGAGATTTTGAATTTGGGGTTTTCATAAGCTGTAAGCCATATCATCTAAATGATTACAAATAAAGACTTGAAATATCTCAATTTGCATGTAATGATATATAACATATTAGTTTCACCTTTTAAGTTGAATAACTGAAATAAATTAACTTTTGCGCGATATTCTATTTTTTCGAGTTTCACCTGTATATGCTTCTTCTTCTTTTTTTAAATCACTGAACCTTTACCTTAAGCACAAAATGAGTAAGATAAACTTGTTCTACATAAATGTTAACTTGAATAGTACAGCCTCTCATGTTTGTTTTCTTTCCCACAGTGCTCTCAGAATGGGATATACATTCATACTGATCCTCTTTGGATTGTGCATCAACACTGAAGTTGTGAAATGCACCTCTGTGTGTTCAGTTAATGGTTATGCCGCCTTCTGCGCATTTAAAGGTCTTCATCAGGTGCCAGAGCTGCCCACATATGTAAATGTTGTGGATTTGAGTTTTAACAGCATTGCTGAACTCAACGAAACATCCTTTTCTCGTCTTGAAGGTCTACAAGTCCTTCAACTGGAGCAACAAACACCAGGACTTGTGATCCGAAACAACACGTTTAGAAGACTCTCCAATCTGAGACTACTTAAACTAGACTACAACCACTTCCTGAAAACAGAGACAGGAGCGTTTAACGGATTATCCAACCTTGAGATTCTCACTCTCACTCAGTGCAGTTTAGATGATGCCATTTTGTCTGGTGACTTCCTCAAACCTCTGGTGTCTCTCGAGATGCTTGACTTGCGTGAGAACAACCTTCAAAGAATCCAGCCGGCATCTTTCTTTTTAAACATGAGGAGATTCCACTGGCTCGATCTCTCTCGCAACAAAGTAAAGAGCATCTGTGAAGAAGAGCTCCTCGGCTTTCAGGGTAAACATTTCACGCTTCTGAAACTGTCCTCAGTGAGACTGCAAGACATGAACGAGTACTGGTTAGGATGGGACAAGTGTGGAAACCCATTTAAGAACATGTCCATAACTCAATTGGACCTTTCTGGAAACGGCTTTACTGTTAACATGGCAAAGCGTTTTTTTAAATGCAATCACTGGTACCAAAATCCAAAGTCTCATTCTCAGTAACAGTTACAGCATGGGCAGTTCTTTTGGTTATAACAATTTAAAAGATCCAGACAAATTCACATTCAAGGGTCTTGAGGCGAGTGGTATTACAATTTTCGATTTGTCCAAATCAAATATTTTCGCTTTGTCAAATTCAGTATTTTACCCATTTTCCAGATCTAGAACAAATTACATTGGCACAAAATGAGATCAACATTATTGAAACTGATGCATTTTTGGGTATGACAAATTTATTAAAGCTAAACCTCTCCAAAAACTTCCTCGGTAATATTGATTCCAATACATTTCAGAATCTAGCGAAACTTGAGGAGCTTGATTTGTCGTATAACCATATAAGGGTTCTTGGAGATAAATCATTTCAGGGTCTCCAAAGTTTACTCATCTTAAATTTAACAGGAAATGCTCTTGAATCAGTTCATGAATGTGCAACCCTACTAAACCTAAAGATACTCTATTTGGGTGAGAACAGAATTTCATCTTTGTCTGGTTTACCCAACATTGCTAAAAACCTCACAACCCTTGACCTGGAATTTAACAGATTAAAGGACTTGTCAGATCTGTACACAATACTACGGGAATTTCCTCAAATAGAGAAAATCTTTCTTCAAGGTAACAAGTTTTTGAGTTGTTATAATCAAAGACAAATAGTGGCTTCAGACAAACTACAACTTCTTCATCTTGGACTTTCAACGATGCACCTGATCTGGTCACAAGGAAAATGTTTAAACGTGTTTAACAATCTTCACCAGTTAGAACAGCTTCCTCTGTTTGCCAATGGACTACAGTCACTTCCCAAAGACATTTTCAAAGACCTTACCTCTTTGTTTTTTTTGGATTTGTCCTTCAACTCTTTGAAGTACCTTCCAAACGGTATATTCCCTGAAAGTCTTCGAATACTTAATCTTGAATATAATTCGATTTATTCAGTAGATCCAAATCTCTTTAGCGGCCTCCACTACCTCAGCCTGAAGAACAACGATTTCCGTTGCGATTGCAAGCTAAGGGATTTCCAAACATGGCTCAATCAAACCAACGTAACCATTTTCCACCCCATTGAGGACGTGACTTGTGCAAGTCCTGAGGATCAGTTCATGCTTCCGGTTGTGAGATCCAACATACAATGTGAGGATGAAGAGGAAGAGAGGAGATCTGAAAAACTGAGGCTTGTGCTTTTCATTTTATGTTTCACACTTATCATATTACTCACTGCTAGCGCCATCATTTATGTCCGTCGGCGTGGCTACATCTTCAAGCTTTACAAAAATCTCACTGGCAAACTTGTGGATGGAAAGCGAGAGGAGCCTGATCCTGATCGATTCTTGTACGATGTGTATCTTTGTTTTAGTTCCAGTGATATGAAGTGGGTAGAAAGAGCGCTGCTGAACAGACTAGACTCTCAGTTCTCAGAGCAGAACACACTCCGCTGCTGCTTCGAGGAGCGAGACTTCATACCCGGGGAGGACCATCTTACCAACATGCGAAACGCAATCCAGAATAGTCATAAAACCCTTTGTGTGGTGTCTGAACGATTCCTCAAGGATGGCTGGTGCCTAGAAGCCTTCTTTCTGGCACAAAGATGGATGGAAGTGGAGCTAAAGGACATTCTGGTGGTGCTGGTTGTAGGGAACATACCGCAGTACAGGTTACTGAAGTACAAACAACTCCGATCCTACATTGAGAACAGAAGATACCTTCTGTGGCCCGATGACAACCAGGACTTGGAGTGGTTTTTATGACCAACTTCTGCATGAAATAAGAAAAGATACCAAGGTTAATCAAACAAATCAACCAATTAACCAAACAAAGCCTGAAGCATTGAATGTCCATGCCAACACAGCAGTATAATTATGGCATATTTGTTGATTATGCATTTTGTAAAACCTTACCTTATCACTAATTGGAAGGTTTCCAAATAGTTAGAATGCATAATGCAAATGCATTTTCTCATGTTTTCTGTGTGTGTGTGTGATGATGAGTGATTTATAATGAAAGAATATTTCATTCATAACATCCTATTTCTATTCTCTCACAAAATAGCTGATGTCAAATATTGTCTGTGAACCTACTGATATTTTCATTGAATGTCTGAAATGTATGCAGAACAAGTGAATAAAGACCTAACTCAGCTAAAATTGTGAAACCTGAACATCTTCAACCACTTCCCAATGGAGCTTGCAAATTCATAATGAAATATGAATCAGAAATAAAGAAATTAAGCAAATGCCTGGTTAATCTGTAAATAAATGTACAACCTAAAAATGGTAACGGATTAAAAATACTCAGTGTACTTTGACCTTATGTCCGAAATACAGGCAAAGTGGCAAAACTAGTGAAAAAACACGATGACACAATCTGGCCTTATGTTTTTGGGTAATCACAGTTCGTACACTGTTAATGAAATTTGTAAAGAAACCTCAGCATTGAGAAATTTTGTCATGGCCTGTGTACTTTGAACAGGAAATATAGCAACAAGGCCCCACAGCAACAACCACGTGTGTGATTAAGTAAATATTGAATTGAAATCTCACCATGGCTGACAACTATAATTCTATGGTCTTCATTGAAAAATGTATAATATTATATCCCTAGTTGACCTCACAATGCCATCTGGCCAAATTTCCTGTTATGATCCCTTCATTGTAATAAGGCACATTGAAAAAGAAGACAACATTGCAAAACTAATATTAACATTCTGCATTCTGCTTTATACAGAAAGCAATCTCTCAGTGGAACCTTGTGTAAACATAGCTGACCAAAGCCTTCAAATTCATTTCCTGTTCCCATAACAAGAAAGCAATAATAAATGAATAAAATGTAATTGTCATCCACTAACTGTATAGTCGTTATATTGTATTCATATTTTATTAATTTCACACAATTGTGACATCAAGACTGAAAGCCTCGTATAACAACAGGTCCTTCTTTAGGGACATGCAGGAACTTGCTTTTAAAAACATCCCCAATTCAGGTCCATTGTGCAATCAAACACTCTTTTGCTTTCAATGTTTTGGCTTTACTTGTTGTAAACTCCCATCTTACACCATGGTGTTGAATGATAATTCTTCTGTTTTTGATAACTAAACATGAAAGACCATTAACATAGAAGCAGATTAATATCTAAAAACTCATTCTTGTTTTTCTCTCATTAACGTGTTTTTCTCTGAAAAACAGATTTCTGTGAAAATCGTTTATAAAACAATTTATAAATAAAACAATGAAATTGGATGCAAGCATGCAACATTAGTCAAATGTAAAATGTATACAATATAATTTGGCTTGTTACATAAATGACCTCTCATTATTCAAATTACAATATGCAAACGCATTCATACATTCATTATGGTCATATTATATGCAACATTAACATAATACTTTTCACATGGCCAGGTTTTCAGCTAATCCAGATCTCTATTGATAAGAGCTCTGATTTGTTTCTGGTTGACAGACATTGTTACATACATGTATGTATTTTGGTTCTGGTTTTCCTGTGCCTGTCATTTGGCCGTCCACTTTTTTTTTATAATCATCCCGTTCACTTGTGTTCTTCTCATATATATTGTTAGCTCTTTTGTTTGCTGTGTATTAAGTCTTCAGTCTGAGTTAGTTCCCTGTCTAGTATTGTTTGTGTTAATGTGTAGTTTTGACTCTATTACACATGCTTTTCTTTTTTCATTAAAAAGACTCTTTGTTATTTCTCTGACTCTTGTTTAGCTACTAGGCTACATGTGACGGACATCTGCAAAAATAAAATAAAGGCCATCATATAGGATACATCAAATATTTTAATAAATGATAATACTATAAATATACAGTTTCTAGAACCTTTGTGACAGAATTTCCTCCTCAACATAAAAGAGGAATAATACAACTTTCTCCAATAAGTTTATTTCTCAAAATAAATTAACTGCCTTCAGGTATAGCCCCTTATAACCTGACATTATAACTTTATAGCTTTTAGATCATATACAGCTAAATATATGATTCGTTTCGTTTGTTCAATGCACAGATCACTTTAACAAAAGATGTTAGCCTATTCTTACCTTTAAACTGCTTTGTTTGCAGGAGGGCAGATTCAGTCTGCCAATAAACAAAAACAACCGTCTTATAGGCTATACAATGTGATGTCAACGTTACCAGGGTTTTTAAAATCTGATAACCCACACATAAGCGATTTAGTAATTAAATAAATCGTCCGGAGAATAGTCTGTTGTTCTCCAGAATGACCGTTACTTTTTGAATTGTAAGCGCCCCGCGCTTTTTTGTTTTTTCGAGCGGCAGTTTTAAAGCATAATGATAAATCGACTTCATTCTTAGATTAAAAAACGTTCATCTAAATTAACTAATTTATATGATGAACTCACTATGTTTAATCTAGTCACTGCGTCAGTGTCCTAATGTTTGAACAGTTCACAGGCACAATAACGTATTAAAGTATGCGATAAAATACGAAATATGACTGTATCAGTCGTTGTTCTACATCTGTTTCTTTAATTCATAAAACATATCGATAACATCTGCCCCTAGTATGTAGTATACATACTGCTTCTTATAGTCTGGTCTTGTAGGCTAGGCTACAACAAGACTATTAAAAGTGCGTAGCACAGCACAGAGCTGAGGAATACTGCACATTTTGTGGGAAAGCATAGAAAAATGCTAACAACTACACCGCTGCTGTGCTGAATAGTTTATTTGCTGTGTCTGAAGAGTTTCTGTTCTGTGTTCTCATACGGACTCTTCACCGGAAAACGAGTCACTGCGTGCAGGGTCAGAAAGTTGTTTCCTATTTCAGAAGCATTGGGAAACACCAATGAGACGAAGGAAGAAAGAACAAATCAACTCCGTTATCGCCGTACGGAACTTTTAAAACTTTACCCGTCTATGTGACTATATCATGACTTCAGAAATTGTGGTCGAACAGGTAATTCAATTGATCAGTTATTATTATCCATGACTTTTGTTGCAAATCTCTCAAAACCGTGGTTATATCATAAAATGAATACCACATTTAAATATACTTTAGTGTTTTTCTCGGAAGTCACTGAACCTTGAACTAGTTAAACTAACAATTAGTAAAATAAACTAGTTCTGACTTGTCTGTCCTGGCTTTATGCCTTATTCAGTAGTTTTAGTCTGAAGAACTAGGCGACATTTGAGATTTGCATTTCATATTCAGATAACCCATTTATGTTTACTAACCACACTCGATTTAGAAACTTAAAATACACATTTTACGAAAATTAACCGTTTTGAGTACCACAAATGCCATGGTAAAACTACGTGTTTAGGTTAGAACAAAGCCATTGTTATTTTGTGGTTGTCATGGTTTACCTATAGTAACTGTTTTTTGTTGTTGTTGTTTTTGTAGTAAAACCATGGCTCATTGGGTACTTTACCCAAGAATGAAAATTTGGTAACACTTTACTTCAAGCCTTTATGTATTGCATTATGAATGTATTCACAATGTGCTTTATAACTTTTCATAAATCAGTGTAACAAGTGTTAAAATGCATTATAATATTTGCAGATTGATAGTTACATCTGAAAGTGGTTGTTTGTCATGTTTTAATGCATTATACCTTCTAAAGGCGAATAGATAAGAATGTAAGAAATGTTTTATAAATGTGTGCTAACAATTATTATTCATGATACTATACTATACTGTTGTACCAAACCTGTATGCTGCTGTGGAGTATAATAATCTTTGAGTAAATTATAAAATGTAAACAAATGTGTGTGGATAAATTTTGTAACTTCTTTTCTACAGGGATCTCAGAATGGCAAAACAACACCGATTATCTCTGATCCTCCTTGGATTATGTGTCAGCACTCAAATTGTGAAATGCACCTCAGTGTGTTTAATTGGTGCCTCTGTTGCCCTCTGCATTGATAAAGGTCTTCAAGAGGTGCCAGAGCTGCCCACCACATGTAAATAAAGTGGATCTGAGTAACAACAGTATTGCTGAACTCAACGAAACATCCTTTTCTCTTCTGGACGGACTACAAGCCCTTATACTGATGCACCAAAAACCAGGACTTGTGATCAGAAACAATACATTCAGAGGACTGACTAATTTAACATCACTTCAGCTAGACTACAACCACTTCCTGAAAACAGAGACAGGAGCTTTTAACGGATTATCCAACCTTGAGATTCTCACTCTCACTCAGTGCAGTTTAGATGATGCCATTTTGTCTGGTGACTTCCTCAAAACCTCTGGTGTCTCTCGAGATGCTTGACTTGCGTGAGAACAACATTCAAAGAATCCAGCCGGCATCTTTCTTTTTAAACATGAGGAGATTCCACTGGCTCGATCTCTCTCGCAACAAAGTGAAGAGCATCTGTGAAGAAGAGCTCCTCGGCTTTCAGGGTAAACATTTCACGCTTCTGAAACTGTCCTCCGTGAGACTGCAAGACATGAACGAGTACTGGTTAGGATGGGACAAGTGTGGAAACCCATTTAAGAACATGTCCATAACTCAATTGGACCTGTCTGGAAACGGCTTTACTGTTAACATGGCAAAGCGTTTTCTTAATGCAATCACTGGTACCAAAATCCAAAGTCTCATTCTCAGTAACAGTTACAGCATGGGCAAATCTTCTGGTAATAATTCAAAAGATCCAGACAAATTCACATTCAAGGGTCTTGAGGCGAGTGGTATTAAGATTTTCGATCTCTCCAATTCAAGCATTTTTGCTCTGTCATATTCAGTATTTAGTTATTTGTCAAGTTTAGAACAAATTACATTGGCAGAAAGTCAGATCAACAAGATTGAAAACAGTGCTTTTTTGGGGATGACAAATTTACTGAAGCTAAACCTGTCCAAAAACTTCCTTGGTAATATTGATTCTAATACATTTCAGAATCTAGAGAAGCTTGAGGTGCTTGATTTGTCTTATAATCATATATGGATGCTTGGAATTGACTCATTTCAAGGTCTTCCAAATCTACTCAACCTAAACTTAACTGGAAATGCCCTCAAACATGTACATCGAATTGCAACCTTACCAAATCTGGAGCAGCTCTACTTGGGTGACAACAAAATTGCATCCATGTATGGTTTACTCGACATATCCAAAAATCTTACAACCCCTTGACCTGCAATTTAACAAGTTTTCTTCCATGTCTGAACTCTACACAATTACTAGAGGAACTTCCTCAAATTGTGGAAATTGTTCTTCGAGGTAACGAGCTTGAATATTGCCCTAATGACGAACATAACGTGCTTTCACAAAAAGTACAAATCCTTGATCTTGCATTTGCAGGTTTGGAAGTTATCTGGTCAGAAGGAAAATGTTTAAACGTGTTTAACAATCTTCACCAGTTAGAACGGCTTTCTCTGAGTTCAAACGTGCTACAGTCACTTCCCAAAGACATTTTCAAAGACCTTACCTCTTTGTTCTTATTGGATTTGTCCTTCAACTCTTTGAAATACCTTCCAAACGGTATATTCCCTGAAAGTCTTCGAATACTTAATCTTGAATATAATACAATTTATTCAGTAGATCCAAATCTCTTTAGCGGCCTCCACTACCTCAGCCTGAAGAACAACGATTTCCGTTGCGATTGCAAGCTAAGGGATTTCCAAACATGGCTCAATCAAACCAACGTAACCATTTTCCACCCCATTGAGGACGTGACTTGTGCAAGTCCCTGAGGATCAGTACATGCTTCCGGTTGTGAGATCCAACATACAATGTGAGGATGAAGAGGAAGAGAGGAGATCTGAAAAACTGAGGCTTGTGCTTTTCATTTTATGTTTCACACTTATCATATTACTCACTGCTAGCGCCATCATTTATGTCCGTCGGCGTGGCTACATCTTCAAGCTTTACAAAAATCTCACTGGCAAACTTGTGAATGGAAAGCGAGAGGAGCCTGATCCTGATCAATTCTTGTACGATGTGTATCTTTGTTTTAGTTCCAGTGATATGAAGTGGGTAGAAAGAGCGCTGCTGAACAGACTAGACTCTCAGTTCTCAGAGCAGAAACACACTCCGCTGCTGCTTCGAGGAGCGAGACTTCATACCCGGGGAGGACCATCTTACCAACATGCGAAACGCAATACAGAATAGTCATAAAACCCTTTGTGTGGTGTCTGAACGATTCCTTAAGAATGGCTGGTGCCTAGAAACCTTCTCCCTGGCACAGTGTAGGATGCTAGTGGAGCTAAAGGACATTCTGGTGGTGCTGGTTGTAGGGAACATACCGCAGTACAGGTTACTGAAGTACGAACAACTCAGATCCTACATTGAGAACAGAAGATACCTTCTGTGGCCCGATGACAGCCAGGACTTGGAGTGGTTTTATGACCAACTTCTGCATAAAATTAAAAAAAACACCAAGGTAAAACAAACAAACACTGAAGTCAATGAGGTTGAAAGAAATCTTGAAGAAGCAAACGTTCTCGCGGACACTGCAGTGTAACTATGAAGGACTTGTGTATGAATCTTATACAAATGCTTATGTACCTTGCTTTGCTCCCAGGTTTTCATCCATCCATCCTACTGTGTTGACCTTCTTTCTTATGGACAATGACTTCACCAAAAATTAAAGCTGGAAACCATACTGTATAGTTTATTTTGTATAATCCATAATGTGTATGTACTTTCTCATTGTCAATTGGGGTAAAGGTCAATAGAAGTAATTATTTTGAACTATTATGTAAATTCTCGATTTACAGCAACAGCTTTTATTTAAATTTTTTCATAATGTTCCAGGATTTGGCAAATAAAGTTGAATAAATCATACTGAGCCTTAATAATTTGTACCAAGTATCCAAATATCTGTGTGACACTACTTGTTAAAACGTGACTTGCATTGTTATTTCAATAAACCTGATGGTTACTCCAAAAAAAAAAAGCACATATCAGGTGACACGTTCACATAAAATATATATTGTACAACTATTATACATTTGAATTATTATTGCTACTATTATTATACCAGACAGCAGCCTTTATTTGTAGACCCAGTATTAAATAACCAAAAACAAATTGTATAGAAAATAAATAGTAATGTAAAATTGGGTGATTATCTTTCTTTAAAAAAAAAACTCCCTATTTTTTTAAGATGACTTAATATTTTTTTTAAGATGACTTAATAAATAAATGTTTGGGTGAGACATACAGAATTTTTCAAGGGACACATTTGTACACTTAAATTCACACTTAGTATATTTGACAAAAAATTCTTCAGTTTAAAGTCATAAACTGACTAAAATTTTCCTGAAGTCCTGAGGCTAATGTAAATGTTTGCACACTGCTGAAGGCGGCAGTGTTATCTAAGAAACTGGGAAGAAACAACGACAACTTTGAAACAAAGCACAATCAGTCTTTCAAATCACCAGCACATAAACTACTGAAGTTTACTTTACAGGCGAAACAATCAAATCAACATCAACAAAAAAAAAAAGTGCATGACTCCAATACATACACAATACACACAAAAAATATATATACAAGTTCATATGAAATGTGCAGGAAAATAAATTCTGGATAAGTTTTTTTTGTTTTGTTCTCATGAAAAAGTGATGGCCTGTGGCCAGATATTAAAGAAATATGAGAGGTCACACAAATACCAGCCAGTGGGTTAAAATAGTGTCTTCTTAAATAAGACTTATTTTCAAATATAAATGTTTTCCTTGACGTCATGTCAGCATTCACATAAACATAATGTCAAGGAATGCTCTCCTGTAGTTGCTTTTTCTGTGCTAAATCCTCACAATATGCTTTGATATTGCAGTCTAACACTAACTTTACATGTTAGCATAAACTCTCAGATGAGGCTTTTGAATGAATGGCAATAGTAGGCACGCTGGTTTTTGGCTTGTGAAACTCTGCAGAATTGCACTTCACTTTTACAGTCTTTTTAAAACAGTTTATTTTGGGAGAGACAGGCTCTGCCCTTTCATTATTGTCTTTGTTACTTTGATTGAATTTGACACTTTCTTCCGGTACCACTGGAATCGCTTCGCGAATCTCACGACTGTCCTGTATTAAAACACAAGTGCCATTTACTTTTGTTTTTATATGGTTCAATGGTATTTTTTGAGGGGTCTGGGGAATTTAATCCTAGGTCTCCAGTCTTCTGTGTATCATGATTAACAGTACAGACTTGAGTTGTGTCAGGCAAAGAGCAGCGCTGAACATCTGGAAACTGAATGTGAGCTGGAAAGTTCTGGTCCTCTGGTAGAGGCGAATTGGGGCCACATGCACTGATGTGAGACTCATCGTGCACTGTAGTATCGGACAACAGGGCCTGATGCAGAAGATGCACTGTTTGCATGCTGTAGCCTCCAGGGAAACATCTGTGAGGGACTGGTCTTGATGTTTGGCTCGGAGAGCAAAAGTGGCCACAGTTAGCGGGAGTGTGCGTCGTATCCCATGAGGACGGAAAGCTCTGACCCACAGGTAAGCGATTGGTCTGATTAGCGGAGCATTGGGTTTCTCGAGATTGGCTGCAAGGATGATAAGGAGTCCTTTTTCGCTCCCTCATATACTGATGCATTGAGTTCTCACATGTGCACCTTGTATTGTAAGTGTACTGATGAGGATGTGAAATTTCTGAGCCATTTTCAAGCTCAGGATTGGGTTCTCTTGAGTCGGTGTTGCTTTTCAGTGGAGTGTGTGGTGAGCACATGGTTGAGTGATGAGAAGTGATGCCGTTGTGGAACTGTGTACATGCTTCCTGGTCCTCGTCGGAAGCCTTTTCCTCATTTCTGACATTCAGCGCCAAGGGCTCAAGCTCATAGTGTTCATGTCGACCCTCACTTCTTGCGTTATCTATCTGGTACTTAGTCGTGTAGCAAGCACCAAGTTTACCTTGGCTTGGATTAGATTGGCTTTCAGGCGTGTGCTCTGTAAAGGTGTAGCACTGGAGTTTCTTTGGCAAAGGAATCTGTCCACATGTGCCCTGAGGACCAAGACAGCGACACATGCATTGAAAGAAAAACGTAGCAAAAGCCCAACTAATGCACATGATTAGCATCAAAAACGTGCCTAGTTGGGTGTAGGCCAGAACTGTGGATGGCATCATCATTGCACCGGCTACAAATGTTGTGAGTGCTGCCATAGCTATAGCCGAGCCCATTCTGCTCAAGGAGAAAATCACCTTCCCTTCCCTGTCTGGTTCTGGGGCAAGACGGTACGCCACGCCGTAATGAACAGCAAAGTCCACAGAGAGACCTACAGCAACTGAGATCGTCACTGATTCAAGCACATTTAGTTCCCAACCCAAGAGCACCAACGACCCAACTGTTACAAATATGGTTCCTGCGATGGATATGATGGCGTAGAGGCTGATGATGATATTCCAGGTGGTCAGGAGCATAACGCTGAAGGCCACCACCACCGATAACGCCATAGCAATAAGAGTCCCATCCGAAAGGCTATCCTGTAGGTCGTAGAACTCCAAGTTGCTTACAAACCATCCGTAGTTCAGTCCCTCAGGAGCATCCCTCAGCTCCTCTTCAATCCAAGCATCAACTTCTCTGTAAAACTGATGCATCTTCTCATACGCCAGAGTGAAATGGTAGGTACTTTGAAACTCGAGCACAATTGCTCGAATTGTGTCATTGATGTCAAACCTTGGGCCTGGAGTCTTGCTGTCGAGGTGGTAGATGGTGCTTCGGTCAAGCTCCATAATGGCTCGTTTGATGCACAACTCGAAGACGTCTTGCCGGTAAGGGAACGTGGACTGACTACAGCAGGGATAGACGGATGCTTCCTCACAGTCTTGGTTTTCCATCCACTGCTTGAAAGTCTCCATGAAACAGCTTGTGAAGTCTTGCTCCTCCGACTGGAACACGAAGCTTTGGTTCCTAAGCTTCTGGCAAAAATTGAGAATCCAAACCTGACTTCCAGGACTCGCAATATTGAAGGTTGTGTCGAGTGTTAGTTTACCCTTATTTTTGGGGTTCAGGGGATCTCCACTGTCAACTGGAGTAACACCCCAAATGATGGTGATCGGCATGTGTAGGTCTTCCCCATGGTTGACCCGTTCAAACATAAAGAGTTTTTTGTACTCCGCATCGTAGCGTTCAAAGGGATGCGAGGAACGAAACACCTGGAACTCCGACAGCTCCAGAGAAGGCAGTTTCATCTTGGGATTCACGCAAACAACGTAGGCGCCACCCACCGTCAAACCCAGGAACCACAAGAGCCACAAGTAGCGCAACTTGATCACGATGCAAGGCAAAACCTTCTCAAAGAAAATCCGTGAGGCCTCAGAGATGCTAAAAAGACACTTGCTGACCATTTGGCAAAGGCTTGTCCAAAACGTTGTAATGCCCGTCGTCTGGCGGTGTTGTGACCGAGAGCATGTAAAGACGTTGACCAGGTACCGCTCGTGTAGGACCACCACAGCTGGCAACCAGGTGACCATCAGTATATAGTTAACCAGGATGGCAGTACCAGCGTATACACCGAAACATCTGATAGCAGTGATGTTGCTCACGTAATTGGCGTAAAAGGCAGCGGCTGTGGTGAAGCTGGTTACAAACATTGAGAGTGCCGCGTGTTGAAGCGTAACGCTTACCGCTTCAGAGAGCTCAGAATTGGGTTTGTCAAACTTTGTGTAGTTCCAGACGTCACAGAGCACGAAGGCATCGTCTGCACCAATTCCCACCAATATGATGAGCGCAGTGAGGTTCATGAAGGGGAAGAAAGTCAAAGTTGAAGACCACACGGTATAGGAAATAAGAGACAATCAGAGAACTAATGATAGCAAACATGGTCATAAGGGTGATGAACATTGATTTTGTGTAGACGCACATAACCACCAACACAATCACAATAGCTATTGCGGGATACATGGTATCTGTTAGCAGGTAGTCCTGAAACAAGTTGTGTTTAATGCCAAATTCTATTCCTGTGATGGTCGTGATCCCATCCGAGGAGTTCCAGTTCTCAAAGTTGTCCAAGTAAATGTTCATCATTGTTTCTCCTTTCTCTGTGGGAGCGAAGAGCATGCTGTACTTGAGGTTAGGTGGAAGGTACTCGGTGTTCTTTGGGTTCAGAAAGTCTTTGTCCACCAAAAAGTGAAAATCTGATACACCGCATTGTATTTTGTACACTTCCCGCGGCACGTTGCCACACTTGAGGTCCTTCTTACGGGTGGTCATGTCCCAACACTCAGGACCAAGGGTGCCGTTGTGGTAATACTTTGCACAGGAGCGCAGATTTTTAGGGTGTGGGAAACATCTCGCTCTGTGATCATTTGGCAGGAGGATTTATTAGTAAGGACGGCTATGTAGTTCCCAAGTGTCCAGCTGGGACAGCAGGAGGCAGCAGTTGTGCGCTGACACAGATCCAAGTACTGGGGATGGGAGCGAACCTGAAGAATCAAACATAAAAAACATTAGCATAAAACACATTTCCTACCTCATGCATCTACAAATGGTATAACCAATACATGCAATGCAATGCTACATACCCGTGTATTATCAAAATTGCACATGGACTTTATTGCCTGTATATTCCACAAGTTCTTTCCCTCTGCGGAGGCAAATACGAGTCGGGAATAGCTGTCACCTGTAGAGAGACAACATTTGGTAATTAGTGTCATGAAACCCAACCTTTTAGCCTGGCCGTTCACACCCCAGAGTTGGAAAAAGTCTTAAAAAAATGGAAAAGTGGGAGACACTCATTATACAGACATATGAATATTAAAATATGACCACGGAGAAGAAAACAAACATGGTTGAGGGCGCCTTGATAAAAATATAACCCTATATGACAACAAACTCCCAAAATGAAGAAACGCAGAAGAACATTTAAAAGGTCTAATAATATTTTCATGACATTTATAAGCACTACAGTCTCTGAACAAACAACAGGTCAGTTTAACACAGAAAGAATAAAGGCATTGTTAAGTTTTGTTTGCAGCCTGTACATATCTGTTTACATCTCAAAAAATATGTTTTGGGGTTGTGACCCTTTAAACTAAAAAAAACCTTTCTCATTGGTCCACTAGGTGGCAGATGTGATTCATGTCACCACATCTCCAATAGTGTATTTCATACATCTGTGCTTAATTTTGGCAGTATATTGACTAATATTTTATATTGATATAATACATTTGTCAGCAGTAAATCATCATATTATACTGATTTCTGAAGGATCATGTGACACTGAAGACTGGAGTAATGATGCTGAAAATTCAGCTTTGTTCACAAAAATAAATTACATTTAAAAATATGTTCAAAATAAATAAATGAAATAGAAAACAATAGTTATATATTTAAATTGTAACATTTTACAATATGACTGCTTTTATTGTATTTTTGAACACCAAACCTACGGATATATGGTTTTTGGAGTGTGGTAATTTCTATATGATAAAGAGTGAATGTAAAAACTAACCTGGTACATCACAGAAGAAACTGTCTTTACTGAAATCCCACTCCGCTTGTCTTTTCTTTCTATCGTAGTGATCCTTGGACCACCTGTCATCTTGGTGACTGAAACACAGAAAAGGAGAGTATTTGCAAATTAAATCAATGCATTTAAAAATATGGCTCTGGCTGCATGTCTGTCCCCCTCACAGCTTTGTTTACATTTGTGTAAAATTAAATATATCTACTCAGGCTATAGTCTATATACCACTGTTCTCTATGTTGAAAGAAACCCAAATAAAACCTCAAATCTCAGTCAGACAAAACCATAATCTAGCGCTTCTTAACTTGCGATCTGATTCTTGTCAGATTTAGACCGCTTTAAAAGGAACACTCCACTTTTTTTGGAAATAGGCTCATTTTCCAGCTCCCCTCGAGTTGAACAGTTTTACCGTTTTCGAATCCATTCAGCCGATCTCCGGGTCTGGCGGTAGCACTTTTAGCATAGCTTAGCATATATCATTGAATCTGATTAGACCGTTAGCATCTCTCTCATGAGTCATGACCAAAGAGTTTCGATATTTTTCCTATTTAAAACTTTTTAAAGACTCTTCTGTAGTTACATCGTGTACTAAGACCGACAGAAAATTAAAAGTTACGATTTTCTAGCGCCAAGAAAGGCCATTGCGCTGCTGGTACGGCAGGTAATCAAGTTCCTGGATTATTACGCCGGAATGAGAGTATAGTTCCTAGTCATATTGGCCTAGAAAATCGCAACTTTTCATTTTCTGTCGGTCTTAGTACACGATGTCACTACAGAAGAGTCAAGTTTCAAATAGGAAAAATACTGAAAATCTTTGGTAATTCTTTTTTTGGAGCGATGCTAACGGTCTAATCAGATTCAATGATCTATGCTAAGCTATGCTAAAAGTGCTACCGCCAGACCCGGGAGATCGGCTGAATGGATTCGAAACCGTAAAACTCACATTTTTAACTCTAGGGGAGCTGGAAAATTTGGCTATTTCCAAAAAAAAGTGGAGTGTTCCTTTAAAGAAAGAAAAATCATAACACTATTTCAATAGTCCACTTTACACATTCTACTAACTTTGCAACTACATGTCAACTTACTCTCATTAGAGTATAAGTAGACTCTGCTTAATATCTGCTATTTTGATGCTCCCCCCAACAGATAACTACATGCCTACTTATTCTACTAACCCAAACCCTACAGCCTACTGACACTCTACTAATAATAATGAGAGTTAGTTGACATGTAGTTGCAACGTTAAAGTTAGAAGAATGTCTAAAGAGGACTATCCTTTCTAATGATTAATTCCAGAGCACGATGCAGCACACAACCACAGGAAACCCTCCTCACATTGTTGCCATTAGAGATCTGCGATTTAAATGCCCGTTATCATTATTACTGACAGAGGGCAGGACCGTTTCTGACAGCACATCCTGTTCCACAGACAGGAAGTCTCTTTAATCAGAGGGAAGACGCCTGTGCACACGCTCACTTTTCTTTCAGGAGGCTTCCGTCATGATCTCTAATCCAACTAACAATGATCCGGATCAGATGAGCCAACACACATCTCATTACCAGGAACTGCTATTCAGGAGCAAAAAAATACATATAAAGCGTTTTGATTTTCCAGGAGTCATTTGGGCGGCTTGTCAATGTATTAGATTTCACTAATACATAAAATAAGGACGCTTGACCAGAGTTCTTGTGAATTGATTCATTTCTGATGTGCTTTATGCATTTAAAGGGGTGGTTGATAATGATTTGACTTTTCTAACTGTAGTTAGTGTGTAATGTTGCTGTTTGATCATAAACAACATCTGCAAAGTTACAACGCTCAAAGTTCAAAGTAAAGGGAGATATTTGCTTTTAAAGAAATCGCTTTTTAAAAACTACAACAAACGGCTGGTAGGAACTACACGACATTCCTCCCGGGTTAATGACATCAAACCCTAACATTTACATAAACCCCCGCCCCCAGAACACAATTTATAGATTATCATGACAGAATATGCTAATCAATGACTAGAAGGTAGTTACGCATAAGCTTCATAAATTCATCAACTAAGCATTCAGAAATGTCCTGTTGCTTCTACATGTTGTCACTTCTTCTTGAATCTGACTCTGGTTTTGACATAAAAGGCTGAAAGTTTTTGAAATGTTCAGTGCATGTGTGTGTGTGAGGTAAAAGGACACAAGCTCTTGAAGCTCCGCCCCCTGTGCCGGGAGCAGCAGCTCATTTGCATTTAAAGGGACAGACAAAACGGTGTGTTTTTGCTCACCCTCAAAAAGTGACGATTTTAACATGCTATATAAAAATATCTGTGGGGTATTTTGAGCTAAAACTTCACACACACACACACTCACATCAGACTTATTTTACATCTTGTGAAAAGGACATTATACCACCCCTTTAAAGATGCATATTTGCAAATAAACATAAATAAAGAGCATGTCCTCTACTACAAAACCAAAATCCTGTAGACACTGCAATCCCTTAACTGAGTTCTAATCCTCACATCAATCATCTGATGAATACGAACAAGGAAAATATGGTTATCATCAGATAAGAAAGAAGTGGAGTCTGTTACCTTTTGGCCTGCTCATCTGCGTATTTGAAGGGGTAGTTGGCCAGCGTTGCCTTGTATCCCGTGTTTTTCACCATGTTGTTCCATGTTACAAGTCTCTGGCCTATTGCCGTGCCCCTCGGTTCAAATCCCTAATAAGACAAATGACAACAAATCTTCTCTAGACATTTTAGGCAGGACATTATTCCATCAGGATTTGATCCATTGTACGGTTTAATAACAACAATAAGAGCAGGGATGTCAATTAATTTGAATTACTATAGAGTTCATGAACAGTTGGCACGATGGCAAAACTATGTTATTGGACAGAATATTGTGAAGAAGCATTGCAGCATGGTACGTTTTTGAAAATTGTCAATATACTATATAAACACAAACGATTTGGGATACACCGAAAATGCCTAAATATGATATTTTGGTGATCAAAGATAAAATTATTGACTATACAGGGATTTTAAGAAACCATATCAATACCGATTAAAATCGAGAAATTAATATTGTTGATCCAGAGCTAGTGTCTACACAGCTGACATGTTTAATTGTTGTAACTTATCCACGTAGAGCGCACAAAATAGACGCTGAACAGTCAAAACGTCCATCAGAGAAGCGCTAATTAGGCCGCAGTTACACTGAAGGTCTTGATGCCCAATTTTGATTGGTTGACTATATCATTTTACGGTAAGGCCAAAACCAAAAAAAGCTGTTTCGGCCAAAAAAAACTCGGTAGCTGAAATTTCGGTTCAAATGTTCCTCACGCTCACCTGCAGTGGATTTGAGAAGTCAGGCAGGTCAGGCACGAGAATACCGACCAGAGCACAAACCACGATGAGAACGGTGCACACCCCCAACACCACCACCGGCCAATCAGCAATAAGCTCCGCATAACTGCAATTGAGAAAGATTCATACAGTATATCAAGCTTTTAATGCACATTACTCTGGAAGCCTGTTTCCGCCACGGGAAAAAACTATTTAAAAGATAATTGCGACTATTTAGCTCACAATTCTAACTTCTTTTCTCAGAATTGTGAGGTTATAAAGTCAGAAATGTGAAGTTATAAGTCAGAATTATGGAATATAAACTCACAATTGCAAGAAAAAAAGTCAGAATTGCGGAATATCAACTAACAATTGCGAGTTTATATCTCACAACTATGACTTTTTTCTTGCAATTGTGAGTTTATATCTCGCAATTCTGACTTTTTTCTTGCAATTGTGAGTTTATATCTCGCAATTCAGACTTTTTTCTTGCAATTATGAGTTTATATCTTGCAATTGTGAGTTTATATCTCACAACTATGACTTTTTCTGGCAATTCTGAAATTTTTCTGGCAATTGTGAGTTTATATCTTGCAATTCTGACTTTTTTCTTGCAATTGTGAGTTTATATCTTGCAATTCTGACTTTTTTCTTGCAATTGTGAGTTTATATCTTGCAATTCGGACTTTTTTCTTGCAATTGTGAGTTTATATCTCGCAATTCAGACTTTTTTCTTGCAATTGTGAGTTTATATCTCGTAATTCAGACTTTTTTCTTGCAATTGTGAGTTTATATCTCACAACTATGACTTTTTCTGGCAATTCTGAAATTTTTCTGGCAATTGCATTTATATCTCGCACTTCTGACTTTTTTCTTGCAATTGTGAGTTTATATCTTGCAATTGTGAGTTTATATCTTGCAATTGTGAGTTTATATCTCGCAATTCAGACTTTTTTCTTGCAATTGTGAGTTTATATCTTGCAATTGTGAGTTTATATCTCGCAATTCTGACTTTTCTTGCAATTGTGGGTTCATATCTTGCAAATCTGACTTTTTTCTTGCAATTGTGAGTTTCTCTCGCAATTCTCCACTTTTTTGTCATGCAATTCTGACTACTTTTCTCAGAATTGGGCTTTATATCTCGCAATTGCGAGTTTAAAATCTCGCAATTCTGACTTTTTTCTTGCAATTGTGAGTTTATATCTCGCAATTCGACTTATTTCTCGCAATTCGGACTTCTTTTCTCAGAAATAAAGTCGCAATTGCGAGTTATAAAGTACAATTCTGAGGGGGGGGAATCTGAATTGCGAGATGTAAACTCAATTGTGAGAAAAAAAAAAGTGTCAGAATTGTGAAATAAATAGTCGCAATTATCTTTTTTATTTTTTATTCAATAGCGGAAACTTCCATACATTACCACTTAAATTCATGCAAAACAAAGTAATAATAAATAAAAAAAATTAAATAACTTTTTTTTGTTAAAAAAAATTTGTTTTACTGAATTATTAAAATCTCATAATAAAAAAAAAAAGGAGTTCAACAGTGAGCTTACCTTTTGGGAAACCGGAAAGGCCTTGGAGGGCTGGAAGACAAGTAAAAAGCATAAATCAATTAGATTTAAGAGCCAAACGGTGGATTAAAACTACCTGCGTGGAGAGACATGTTTTTTCATGACAGTGTATTTTTAACCAACCGCACACTGTGTTTGAACAGCGAGATCTAGACCACATACACATTCCTGTCGGGACATCACAGCAGTCTCCAAGTTTCTTCTTGCTGCTTTCTTTGAATCAAAACCATCGTGGATGTTCATATTAGAGGCTCTCGCACCAAAATGGCATCAGCATGCACACTACAACCTTCATGCATATTGTGACCCTGGACCACAAAACCAGTCACAAGGGTCAATGTTTTAAATGAAAGCTGAATGAATAAGCTTTCCATTGATGTGTGGTTTGTTAGGATAGGACAATATTTGGTCGAGACACAACTATTGAAAATCTGGAATCTGAGGGAGCAAAAAAATGGAAACATTGAGAAAATCTCCTTTAAAGTTGTGCATTTATGTTCACGATTGTGCTGCACTCACTCACAAAAATACATGTTTTATATATTTACGGTAGGAAATTTACTAAATATCTTCATGGAACACGATCTTTACTTAATATCCTACTGATTTTTGGCATAAAAATAAAATAAATCGATAATTTTGACCCATACAATGTATTGTTGGCTATTGCAATATACTGATGCATGATGAGTTGCATGCTTTTTAATACTCTAAATATGAGCAAAAATAATAAATGGAGCTTGCCTAAACAAACACCACTAATAACAAATCATAAGGCAGGACCTCTTTGAAGGCAACCAATATTGCTATATTACATAGTGAGCAGTGGGGTCACAGGGCCAAGAGGTGGCTGTAATTTTCTTCCTCGTCGTCTTAAAAGGGAATCCATGGAATGCTATAATTAGTGGTTGCTATGGCACTGGGAGGCACATATGAACAAAAGCCATTGGCAAGAATTTTTCACCACAGGGCGACTTCTAGAGCAGCCGTAAATCCCTTTGAAAGTTCAACGGACACGTTAATGCAACAACCAGATGTTGCAAGCACTCAGACTTTGAAGCATCTGCATATTCGGCTCAAGGTGAGTCCCATTAGGCTTAAAAAAAAAAAAAAAAAACGGAGAGGTGCGTGTCCTTCTCCGTGCAATCAGAGAGAAGTACATGCAGACAGACGATAATCAAATAACCAAAGCCAAGAGTAAATAACGAGGACCAGATTTCCCCCGCTTCCTGTGCAAGCGTAGCGAGGACAGGGAAAAAACCAATGCAATGATTTATAAAGTGCGCTATCAGCGAACGCTCCATGTTTGGGTCACGGCTGAGGAATTCAAGGGCGTGAATGAGAGATGGTCCAAAGTGGAATAACGCTTATGAGATATCGGGACGGATTATTCCACTGGAGTGCAACAGTTCTTGAATGCTATTTGGGAGTCGTCATCGTCGTCCCCCCTGTGTGATTTCATTATTTGGATGTGTGCAACTTTTGTTCTCTGGTTAGCCAGAAAAAGGAAAGAAATAAGTGTAGTTTGTTTGAATGTTACAGTTCTATAACATCACAATCACAGCAGCCTTGTGTTCTGCATCACACGTTTTGTGGAGAAATGTTATTGTAGGAACTAACAAATGTTTACAGCTAAAAAGGTTAATTACTAAAGAAAATACGGGGCAGTGGGTCAAACAACAGTGTGGTGACGGGGTGAGGAATGGTTACTGAGGGAGTGAAGGTCAGAGGTCAAAGGAGGAAGATGGAAAATAGTGGCTTGAAAGAGAAAACAACAAACATTCAAGTTCAGTCAAGTACATGCACACTTGATGATCTACCGCCGGAGCTTCTCAGCTGGTAACCTTCGGGTGCTCTTCAGTCAATAAAAAAAAAACTGGAATTTTTTTACTTCATCAGAATGGTATGAAACTTTGGCACTTGCTATGTGAACACACACAAAAAGAAAATGTTTTAAAATGTATTTAAAAGGTTAAATGGTCCTGAAAAACAAAACAAAACAAAACAAGAGTCAGACTTGTGCTCCTCCTGCTCAAAAATGAGCGCATTGGAAATTAATGGGAAGCAAATGTTACCTAGTGGCAGCGTTTGGTACTGCAGCCAAACTAAATCTGACAATAATCTACTAATTATGCCATAATCTAAACAACTTGAGGTTGATATCTCAAAAAATGAGTTTTCAGTCAGATTTAGTTTGGCTGCAGTACCAAACGCTGCCACTAGATAACATTTGCTTCCCATTAATGGCTTTGATTTTCTCGCAGTTTTAGAGTAAAACGTGTTTCAGAAAATGTATTTTTCTTATAAAAATTTTAAACCGCATTTGTTTTATAGCAATAAATGTAAAAAAAAAAAAAAAATTGGTTCACTTCTTTTTAAACTTTTTTTTACTTAAGCAATAATCTGCCAAGTGTCGTCTTTAAAAAGAGAACAAACTTTCAAGACTGTTTAAGTTGGACATTTAATTTTCAGGTCTATGTTCAAAAAGTGAACAAATGGATTATACTGTAACTACTGCATATATTTTATTTAGTACCAGAAAATCCCATTAGAACACAAAATATTAAATAAAAAATATTATTAAACTAAAATACGGTAAATTTATTGCATTGAAATAAAACAAAACAGAAGAGCACCAGAGGGTTATAACAAATAAAATACAGAAATATGTAGATATGTACTTAATATTGATTATAATGATTATGGCTTACAGCTTATGAAAACCTCAAATTCAAAATTAGAATATTGTGAAAAGGTTTTCATAAGCTGTAAGCCATAATCATCAAAATTATAACAAATAAACGCTTGAAATATCTCACTTTGCATGTAATGAGTCTATATAATATATTAGTTTCACCTTTTATGTTGAATTACTGAAATAAATGAACTTTTGCACCATATTCAAATTTTTCGAGTTTCACCTGTTTATCATAACGGTTAAAGTCCCATGACATGGGGTTATTTTATTATTTTATAATGTTTCCTGGGTTGCCCTTATAATATTAGTATGTTTATTAGATTTAAAATAAATGCAGCATTCCTCATTTAGTATTTAAAACACTGCAAATCAGATTTATCTTCAGGCTGACATTCAGCTTTTATTTGGCATTGCTGAAACTATAATCATAGCAACAGCTGAGAATAAAAACCATAAAGGCACACATGTGAATGATGTGCACACGTGTGCAGAACTGGAGAAGGCTCAATCCACAAGGTCTAGAGGTCAACGCCTGATATCTCCACATTCTCTGCTTTGACATATGTGGATATATGGACTCCAGGCTGGATTTCAACACTGTGGCAAACAGTTACAAGCTGTCCAAGAAACATCTTCATTATCTACTGGCCTCCTGCTGCAAGTACTCGACAGCTGAAGCGCCAAAACACAGAATAAAACACGCTTCGATGCACTGTCAAATGTGTAAACCTGATTAACACATTTCTTGCCACTTATGTTTCACTTAAAATGGACAAAATGCATCAAAATTGACCAAAATTACCAAATAAAGTACTAAACTCAAGTGTAAAAGATAGTTTGTTAATTGACTATAACACCTCTAATAAATGTCTGTTGATGTAAACGTTAAGCAGTTTTTAGTGCGATATCGTTAAAGCTACAATATGTAATTTGTTTCGCCGCTAGGGGTCGCTAACCTCTTACAATAAACACAGGTGTAGGTTGATGACGCAGTGATAAGCAGAATTATGGATCTTGTCGTCATGCGGATGGATCTAATAATGTTTATGGATGAGTGACATTGATGTGTTTATGACTGTGGTGTGAAGCAGGCGCGAGTGCTAATGAGAGGCAGATATCAGCGCCACACGCGAGTCCCGCGGATATAAAGCAATGAGGACATGAATCTACCGAACTAACGTTACGCGCAAGTGCTGAATTACTCACACAGGACAGTTTATTAGACGAATGAAGCTTGTGCGGTAACGCAGCGCTGTTCACTCGCTCTACTCTATCACACTAAACTGCATTTGAGTGTGTTAAAGTTATAATGTTATTCTGTGTGTTAGTTTGTCTGTATGAGACTAGCAGTAAGCTAGATCAACATTAGAATAACATAGTGATCATATTCTAACATTTCATCATGTTGAACTATATAACATTGATTAGTTTTATGTACATTTGCTCACCTGTCTAATAAAGTACATGTAAGAGTGACATCTCTGTAAAATCGAAGTTAGTCGCGGACGCTAGCTCTCGACATCTTGAAAACGTCACGCTGATATTGATCCTCGTTTTAGTTCTTCTTCTGTCCCAAAGTCTGCTTGCCATGGTCCATAATATTTGAATTAAACAACAACAGCGTGCAGCTAGACGTTACGCACTACCAAGTTGTCCACGTCTGTCGCCATGGTTACTATGGCAGTACGATTGTATTCTTAGCAAAACCACTTTGTTCTTTCAAAATTATATGTGCTCATTAATGTATAATTACTTCTACCAACTAATCAAGTATTCTCGTAAGTGTAGAATCTGCCATTTATGATACATACGGGTGAGCTGCTCGAATGGCGGAAGCCATGTTGCGCCTCCATCTTGAAAATACATTAGCCAAAGAGGGACAAACCTGGAAATTCAAGCTTTACCTTTTCACGTTTTTACACTCAGTGGCGCCGTGACGAATGCGAGCGGGAGATTACTCGCGACGGCCGGCAGATTTGAAATAATACGGCCACCGTAGGAGTTAAAACGCCCTCGGAATGGGAGGGGCTAGAAAGTAATATTCAGTTGGTATTCATATACAATTTCACCACTAGATGGGAGTAATTCCTACACAGTGTAGCTATAATTCAGATTACCAAAACCACTTCTCAATACAGGAATAAAACAGCACACTAAGAGTTTCTGAACATAGATATACATAATAAAGGCTAGATGTCTTACGGCGGAGTCTCTAACGTCATCACCCGGCGGCCATCTTGTCACAGTCAAGCTTTCTGGCGGGCTCTATGGTACCTGATGTAAGGTGAGGGATCTGCACGAACACAAATACTCGTATCTCGCTGAAATCTGGACGGATTTACAAACGGTTTGGTTTCTTACAAACGTTATTAACGTGGCTAAAATTCTGGATGCTTGAACATGTTGAAATATATAATATTATAATTATTCATAAGTATGCAGTGTCATAACTACATCTTTATAACAAACTAACCCCGTTTGAAAATCGGTAGAAAACTGAGCAAGTTATGGTTTTTTAAAAAGTACATGCACCATTAAAACACAATGTTACGAGTGAGCGAGCCGACTGTGACAAGATGGCCGCCAGGTGCGGACGTCGACCTCCATTGGCAAGCAGCGCGGGCGAGACATCTAGCCTTTATAATTAGGGTTGGGCATCGAGAACCGGTTCCAACTTGGAACCGTTTTAAAAAATAACGATGCCATTGGAATCGTTTAGAGAAAAAAAATTCGATTCCGATCATCGGTTCCGCGCAAGTTTTGGTTTCCATAGTGGCCACCCGGATTTTTCGAAAGTGCTTGCCGCGCCCGCTTGTTCTGTTGCAGCCTTGGAGCACGGTAAGCGGCGCTCAAAAGTGTGGCTTTATTTCACTTTAAAAAAGCCTGAGTCGGCACTCCACAGTGCAACACTTGACAAACTGAATGGTGTACAAATTAACAAGGAGTGTCCAGTGGCGTAACTTTGTTTTAAAAAGTGCGTGGGACAGGTGGGGTGGGGGTTGGTAATACAATGCTAAATCACATATATGTACAATAACATTAAGTCCAACAATCGATTTAAATAGTACATGGGGTTTAAGTTGTCGTTTAATGAGATGTAATACATGTTGTCAGTGCCTATAATTATTGTATGAATAAATTCATAAATCCGCTGCACTTATTTAACGTGTACCTTAATGGTCCAGTGGTAGAACTTTCGTCAAGCGTCTCAGATGTTCTGGGTTCTAAACCGCGCTCGTATAGTTATTTTTTTCTCATCAAAACCGATTATGCTCGTCATCAGTGGTTGTATATCAAGCAGGGACACGTTTGTGTGCATTATATTTTGTGATTTGACCGGAACGAATAGAGAGTCTCCTCAACGAATTGAAGCGCGCGTCCGAGTGAAGACAGTGCGGTGTGCGCGAGCCAGAAGAGAAAACACTGTATCCGCGCCAATGATCGCACATTTCAGTGCTAGATCGTCTCTTATTTATCAAACGAACGACATGAATGCTCTGCTAGTTAACTGGAGATGTTTTATTTATATGTATTGGAACATTCGGATCAAAATAAAATGACTCCGCCCCTCAAAGAATCGGAATCGAGAATCGAAAAGAACCGAAATCGAAAGGAAGAATCGGAATCGGAATCAGAATCGTTCAAATCAAAACGATGCCCAACCCTATTTATAATGTATATCTATGTTTCTGAACTCCTGAAACGCCTCCATTGTAGTCTTGAGTTTCTTCCAGGAATGAACACGTCACAATATTCCTCATTTAAATAATTAATATGCAGAATAAAGGGGCGGGGCCTGGTTGAGTGAGTTAGTAGAGTGTTAAACTGGCGGTTATGGTTAGGGGCGGGACATTTCCCAAAACACACTCGAAGCGCTCGACCAATCACAACACACTGATCCAGGCGACCAATCAGAGCACAGTGTGCTTTTCAGAAGGAGGGGCTTCATAGAGACAGGAAGTAAACGGAGCGTTACTGACAGACTGGGAAGAGAGGAGCCGCAACAATGGAGAATATGGGGAAAATAATGAACATTCAAGCATGGACAAGAAAACCTGTTCTAGTAGAGCTCAAAAACAACATCTTTGGAAAAAAAGAGCATAATAGGTCCTATTTAAAGCCTCAAGAATAATTTCATTCAACTCTTAGAGTGTGTGAATAGCAACATAGACTCTCTTTAATATCAAGCATGTCTAGACATGGGCCAAACTCATTTAGCAAGCGCACCGCAGGCAGAGTTCTTTGTTTGCGTACAACATCCAGATCCAGCAGAACATCAGACAGGCAATCCTGCAGAATATCACTTTTACCAAAGCTTGATTGAGATTTCAAAGGCTTGGGCTTGTTTCTCTCACTAAATTCAGGTTCTTCTTTTTTTCAGGCCACAGGATCTAAGAAAGAAGTTCACGACCCCAGACGCAAAAGCCAGACTGTACTGGTGTATTTCCCATGAGTCTTAGCAACACAACACTCGGGGGAAAACAACAACGTCACAAGCTCTGCTTAGAAGAGGGTGTGCGGTTCGAGGAAGAAAGAAGGTTTTGAGTGTGAATGAGACCAGAAAACTGTACCGGGAAGAAAGGAAATGAAAGGAGAAGGCAGGAAATTTGCAGGGACAGGTGAGATAGCGAGACTTGAGAGATTTCAAGACAGATAGATGGGATTTCTAATGGAAAATTCCTAACTGGGACATTTAATGGCAATGAAACTGAAATCTTGACATGGTTAAGTGCAGTTAAATAATGGCAAAGGTAGCGGTTTAATTAAAATAAATATATGCGCTGTTTCACTGTGAAGCGCGGCACTGTGTTCGTTTACACCGCGAGCATCTCATGATACGTTGTGTGTTCAGCGTCTCGGTTCACGATAAATCTGGCTCCAGACAAACTTATCTTTGCATTTATGTTTGGGACACTTATAATGTGCATCTTCACAAATTTGTAACGAGAAGTTTTCTTTCAAAATAAAAGCTTGATGGTTTAAAGTTTGAAAATTAATAATGCAATTTTAAAATAAAATTCTTATATTTTCTTAAAATAGCTTTTTTTTTTTTACAGTGAAATATTACAATAGTAATATAACTTGATTTTTTTATATTTAGTATTATTAATGGGAAGCTGCTTTGAGTTTGAAACAATCCGTATTTTAAAAATACAGTAAATTTGACTTTAGTAGCAGTAGTATATAAAATATATATTTTAATAATAAAACAATAATAATTACAATTATATAACTTTCTTATAATTTTTTTTCACAAAAAAAAATAAATCACAATTTTTTAAATAAAATTCTGAAAATGTCTGGTGGATTCTGATTGGCTGTCATGGTTTTTATCATTCATCAGCTAGAACTTTTTTTCTGAAAGTGATTTTCTCTGAGTGGTTATCATTATAGTTGTGGTGTGAACTCTGCTATTCTTTTATATTTAGAACTATATATTTATTGTATAGTGCCTCTGTGGTTAAAATCAGTTTTTAAATGTTGTTTATATGTCTATGTGGTGTTATTAATCTGCTGTAAGACAAAGCATGTGTAAATTCATAAGTGGACAGCATTGCTGAGTATTTCCTGCTTAAAACTGCAGTGAACCAAAGACAGTCTCAAAAACACGGTTTGAAATCGCTGGTGTTTCTGACGTCACACACTACCTTGTAACCAATCAGATCAACGTGTGATCGTCAACCAGTGGATCTCTGAGTGAGTGAGTGAGTGAGTGAGTGAGTGAGTGGAGGCGGGGCTCATTTGCATATTCATAGAATCGCGTATACTAAATGACGCAAGGGTGTCGAGTTACATTCAAGATATTTTAAGGCATGAAGAAAAACCATTTCAAGGAAACAACATTGGAATATGTCATTTTAGTGATTAAAGATGAGTTTTAAGGGATACAATTATTGACTACAGGGGGACTTTAATAGTTATCGTATTTAACAGGACTCAAACATGAAAAACAGCATTTTTCAATTAGAATTACAACTTCCTTTTCTACAATAAAGCAGATCAGTGTGTTCATGGAGATCATCTGATCTCGACGGACTGAATAGAAGAAATGTTTGGCAAGCTGTTTGAACTCCTTAAAACAAACTCCAGAAGAACTTAGTTTTGGCCTGATTTAGTTGGATATAAAATCACCAGTTATTCTTCGATTTTGCTCGAAGTAGAGCCTTAAAACGCATGATTCTCCAAGTGTTGCATATTATCTGTACATTCAGGATGAAAACAGTACCGTGCTGCGACGGTTCCTTGTGAAACATTTTTGAATAAAGCCACGATTTATTAGAAGTGGACCAAAAATGTTCAAGGGCAATTGCTGCAAGGATCTTCTCTTTGATCGGGATAATAATAACTGCACCTGTAGCGTTAGCATCAAATACAAGACGCTCCCAGATCGACTTAATGCATTCCAGCTGTTCCCTCACCCTTCTACAGGCTTCAATCTGTTTAGTAAACGAGAATAAGCAAGCTAGACATCGGCCTAATTTGAGGTTATGACTGGGTCCTGCTTGCTCGGTCTTTGATCATGGTTTATGGGATCAGGTGGGCTTTGATCTTCACTGGGCATCTTCACCGGCTCTACGGGTTCCTCACGCACCCGGACCAAGTTAGACACCAAAAGACCTGAGATGCATCAACAGAAAATGTTTTATTCATGCTTAGCATGCAGCTCAGCGCACACAGACCTCGCATTAAATGCAAAACAACATTCAAAGATCTCAAAACCTCTTAACATTGACGAGAACCTGACAAGAACTAGCTTTAGAAGCTCCAAAAAGCAGACCCAAAACTTTGACATTTATGCATACACTGAATAATGGAATAAAAATGCTTATGGCACCATTTAGCTATATAAAAAAAAACACATCCTTGTTTTTGGCTGGTGTTAAAGTGCAATCGAGCTGCCAAAAGTAATGTTGAAGTAAGTGGACTGGCGGTGTGGTGGATCACGAGCACCGAGGGGGTTTGGAAACCCCGGTTCTGCTCGACTGCATGCATTTCTGAGCACACTTTAGAGCTAAAGCGAGGCCGGCTAGGGATTAAAAACGCTTGAAGTGTTTGTGTATCAATCTTTCCAGAGCTGTGACACACAAAACACACATGACAGCATTAATAAAGCATTTAAGCAAAACTCAACTTCCAAAAGTGCAGCCTAAAGGCCATTGCACACGGAGTCCGAAATTTTCGTATTCGTGATTCAGTGGCTCTGAATTGTCAAAGGACCATTCAAACTGCTTGTTACGGATGCGAAAAACGCAGAAAATCGAACCCGTTTAAAAAAAATTTATGACGGACGAAAGTTTTGGAGGCAGTGTGCAAGCGTGATTGACATAACGTGAGGTCGTATTTATTTTTTAACATGCGAAAATTTCGGATGCGAATTTCTGTGCAATGGCCTTAAGGCTGGACAAAAAACATTTTTTTTACAACAATATATTGAAGATGAGTTTGCTAAACAACACTTTCAATAAGTGTATTAACTTAAAGGGCTGATGAATTTTCCTGCTTTTGACATATAAGAGGTCATACTATAAGAATATCCTGTAAGTTTCAGAACTGAAAACTTCCTTGTTAGTCCAATAAAAGCTTTTATTGACACCAGGCACGGCGAATGATTCAATGATCAGATAAAATGTAGATGTCAGACTCAGAATTGAAGTTCAGAAGATTGAGAGACATGAGCTAAACAGTTGTTGTTCCTGATAACATGTAAAGGCTTCTCAATACGACACCATGAAATCGAGAACACAAAGATCATTTTCAGGCTAGTTGGCTGGTCGGGGCTTGCAGCTGTCACACACACACACACGCACACACACACACACTGTCCTGCAACAAAGACCTGGAAGCTTCATGTGATTCTTTCAACATTGGGACGAATGGATCAAAGTTTCTGCTTCTGACGTTGATTAAACATCTTCCTGAAAGGGATCTGAAGTTGAACTAGCGGACTGAAGCATCTGTTGACTCACACACTCTCAACCAGACACGACAAGACAAGTTTCCTCCGGTAAGCATTGTTCCCGTCCTCAGTGAAAGTGGAAATGCAGACAAAATCAGCCAATCAGAACATATCTGATGTTTAATTATCAGGAGAGGAGACGAGACGTCCAAATCTCACACACACGGTTCTGCACCTGGTTGGTGAGAGACGCAGAACCCGGGTCAGGTAAATGAAGCGTGTCGGGAAGGGTTAAACATGTGACGTGACCCCAGATGGCTACATGTCAGCTCCCTCTTTTTCAGTCAACAAACACAATCAATCATTCCTCGGGAAGATCAGCTGCCGTCCGTCTCTGCTGCATCACTCATTCCTGGAAGAGCTGCAGGTACTCGGAGGCACGATATATTTCGCCCAAACCATTCTGGTTAAGGGCAATTATTATTTTATTATAATGATAAAATTATATTTTTAATTGTATCAGCTTTAAAGCCGATGCTGATCTCAACATGCTCAAAAATAAATGTGTCTATTACTAAAACATCTAATTATGACAGCATGGCAGAGATATTATTTTTTACATATTATATTATAAATATATATTTTACGCCACGATCCAATGTTCATAGAAGCTTATATTTGTATGTATGCATGTATGTGTATATATACCATTATTCAATGTCAGTTGAAGTTTCCCAAAAAAAATCTAACCTAAAAAATATATATATATAAATAATATATATGTAAACATTGATACTAAATCAGCATATTTTAATTGTTTCTGAAGGATCATGTGACACTGAAGTAATGATGCTAAAAATTCAGCTTAGATCACAGGACTAAATTATATTTTAAAGTGTATTACAATAAATAAATAAAACATTAATTTAAATTGTAATATATATATTTTTTCTGCATTTTTTTATCAAATACAGGCTTGCCTTGAACATAAGAGACTTCTAAACTTCAAAAACATAATGTTTTTCCTGTTTTAAACAAACAAATAAAACATAATTCTGAAAAATGTGCATCCTAGGCTCCATGTGAGGATAAATGAAGCTTGCTTCCAGATCTTTCTCATGTGCTTCCAGATAACACGGGAGAAGTCAAACATCACGACAGCACAATGAGCTGCTCAGATGCATTGCACAAGGAGACGGCGTGCGTGTGGACCCGTGCAGAAGGCTGATGGAGAACCATGGAGGAGACCGTCTGCATCACTGTCAATTACTGAATCCAGCAGAAACAGATCCTCAACATGCTCCTGTCTGAGTAAGAGATGTTGATTACATCAGCTTCATCTTTAGCCCTATTCGCACTGGATCAGTATTATCTGGGGACCTCGTGTGATTTAGAAATTGTCCTGGCTCTTTCCAGCTCTATGATGGCAAGTGAATGGTACCTGAGATTTTGAAGCCCAAAAAAGTGCATCCATCCATCATAAAAGTAATGTCAAATACTGAGAGGCTTTTCTTCTTCTTCTTTGTTACATGGAAATGTATATGTCTCTGTTTAGTTAAGATTAGAGATGCACTGATTGATCGGCTGGTGACCGGAATTGGCCGATTTTCACGTGATCGGCCGGTCAGTCTGACTTATGCCGATTTTATGCCGGTCAAATGCACTCAGCAGCCGCATGATTAACATCGCGCAACATCAGCATCACACGTGCACACATCGTGAATTACGGCCGTTTCACACCTCAAGCGTGAGCGGCGCGGATTTTTTCCGGCGTGCATGTTAATCAATGAGTGCGTTCCCACCGGGAGCAGCAGTGAAGCTGAAGCGCGGGTTTCGGCGCCGAGTCTATTTCTGCTGCGCTGCTCACGCTCAATTAAAGTGAAAGCACACTTTTGATGGACAAAATAAATATGATTTCACACAAAAAGTGCCCAAAATGCACAGAATCTGCATGTCTAGTGCATTTGAACAAGAACTGGAGTAGCTATGTCAGAAAAGAACATTAAGACTCAAAAATATTAATAGAAAATTTAAACTTGTTTTCATTATAGAGACAGAGCGTATTTAGGCCACGCCCACACCGGGGGGGGGGGGGGGGGGGGACACACACACACAATCCAACCGCCTCCATTGACTGCATTGCGAGAGGCTGCCTCCTTGTCATTTCTTGCTTTTAACTAAAGACAGAAAAATGCCTAAAAGCTGCTGTGTGACGAGGTGTCCAGCAAACAAGCTAAGAAAACCAGAAATAAGTTGTTATAAGCTGTCGACCCCAAAAAATGAGCGTTTAAGGACTTAAAAGTGGATCAGGCAGTTGAGACAAGCGTAACGCGTCTCATTACTCTGAGAACTAACGTACGCCCGCTGGAGGAGAACGTAATCAGCAGAATTATAGAGAATATTATACAGAAATATAATATATAAAACTGACATTTGGATATTTGACTCACCAGTGACCAAATGTTTAACTCATTTAATGCATACTGAGTGTCAGGATCCCACAATTTACCCATTCGTTCCAGCCTGATCCACTTTTAAGTCCTTAAACGCTTGTTTTTTGGGGTTGACAGCTTATAAAAACTTATTTCTGGGTTTCTCAGCTTGTTTGCTGGACACCTCGTCTCACAGCAGCTTTTAGGCATTTTCTGTCTTTAGTTAGAAGCAAGAAATAACGAGGCAGCCTCTCGCAAAAGCCTTTCGCCCTTCGAGTCAATGGAGACGGTTGGATTGTTTTCCCCCCCGGTGAGCGTGGTCTTCAGATTATGACGCGTTACGCTCTGTCTCTATTCAGTTTGGGTAAAAGTATATGGTGTTTTATAATAGTGGTAAAAAAATAAATGAAATCGGCAGGTCAAATTTAATGAAAAATCGGATATCGGAATCGGCGCATCTCTAGTTAAAAAAAAAGTTGTTTTCAGAGATGCTCACCTCAGTGTGGCCATGTTGGGCTGGTTCTGGAGATGCTCCTGCCAGTGATGCTGCATGCAGAAACAGCGCACGCCCTGCACACAGCAGGAGCCCATGTGGGCGCTCTGGAAGAGAGCGAGGTCCTGCGGGGGTCCCGGCGCAGCACACGGCCGGCCGAGGCGAGCAGTAGACGCAACACGCCGGAGGCAGGGAGTTGGGCAGCAGAACGGCCAACCTCTGAGAATCATGTGACGAGGACGAGGAGCTCGGCGAGGATGGACGTGCGCTTCCGTTGGCTTTGAGTCCGCCGTTCTGGCTCAACCGGGTCTGGTCATCGGGATGAGTGGACGCCGGCACCCCCTGGTCCTGGTCCGGGTCTTCATTGGCATTAGTGGCAGGGAAACCCGTGGAGGATCCGCCGTTGCTGAGGGGTCGGAGGTCGGGGAAGCCCTCGCTCAGGGCCATGATCCTTCCTGATCAGGACTTTATCTGCAGATAAACACACAATCACGGTCACTCATGTACAGATACACCACTGTAAAAAGTGATCAGAGGAAACATAATTTTTTTTTGAGGAAACCCATTGCCTTAAAATTGAGTAGATAAACCACGCATAATCAAAACAATTAAGTAATGTGGAATTGTCAAGTTCACATAACTTATTTTTTTCAATTAAGCATTAAGTTTATTTACTCAATAATTTGAAGGCAATGGGTTTACTAATTTTTTTTAAGTGAATTGAACACTTTTTAGTGTAACTAACTGCCCCCTTAGTGAGGCAGAAGCCACTGAATAAGTGGAAACCAGCGTTATTTTAGCAGCACTGAGATACTACTATAGTTATTTTGAATTTGAATGATTATTTTTTGCCATTTTTATTGTCTTTTTTAATGTCTTTTGATTTTATTTATTTTTATTATTTATAATTCATCATTCAATTTCCTTAATTATTGAGTGAATCATTAGATGGATTCAAACCAATAACTCAGGAGTTCGAGAATCATTAAAATCGAGTCATTTGTTCACACATTTTTTTTACATTTTATATTTTAGCGCATCAAATTAAAATGAGAAATGTTGCCTTGAAATAAAATGTTTTTGTAAAAAAATTCTCTCTCATTTATTTTAGTTCAAATTTATCTTATTTCAATTCATTATTATTATTTATTTTTTTATTAATTAGATTTTTTAATTAATTAGATGCTGGTGAAAACATAAGAAATATAATTTAGGTTCTGATTCCACTTTTACGATTTTGCTGTTATTAATTCATCAACATTCCAGCTTCTTTATTATTCACATAATGAGCGAATCATTAGATTGATTCAAACCAATAACTCAGGAGTTCGAGACTGAATCATTCAAAAGAAAGTCATTTGTTCACAAATCTTTGATTCTGAAAGTATTTTGCTCAATTACTTATTATGTATTCTTAATTAAAGTTTTACCCAAACCAACAAACTCCAAGATGAGACAACTTTACAAACTGCGATTTAAAGCAAAAAATAAATTGACTGGAAAATTAGAACATGTATGTTATTAAATAACTAAAATCGTGAATAATTATTTTACTAAGATGCTTTATGCCATTTATTTAAAAAAAGAAAACTGACATGTAAACTGGAACACTTGACATTTCTACAGGAGGATTCAAGTCAGTCTAAAATGTTATTAGTTTATTTTAAACAAACTAAATGGGATTCATAGTTCCAGTACACTGTGGTTTGTTATAATTGAATCTCAGGGAAATCATTTGGTTGCAGCATTTAAAAAAAAAAAAAAAAAAAAAGAACCACTTCAGACAGCAAACCGGTTCTCGGTTACCAACACTAGGGGAATATCAGGAAGAATGGCTTTGTGAACAAAGTGAATTTCAAAGGCGCTGTCTGATTGAAAAGAACAGGTTCAAACACATTGGACAGACAGCAGAGGAGTCTACGTTTCATGGTATGCTTGAATTTCATCCCCCATGGCCAGGAAACTGTTGCAGAGGAATGACATGGGCCGATATTAAATGTTGCATTGGATGTTTTACAGTTCACGCCATGCATATCACAGTAAAATAAGACCCAAGCGTATTAAAGCGTAACTCTCGCCAAAATGCAACCTAGGGTATTTTTGTGAATCTACCCAGAGTCAAACTTTCGCTTAAAAGCATAATTAGGATGGAAACGCCACTTTTAAGATTGACCGTATTTCCGTTTTTGGTCAAAATGCCTTTTGAATGGGAGTGCATGGGGCACGTATATGATGGCATCAAAATCACTGTTTTTAAAACACTAATGCGGCTCGACACAACATGAAACTGTGCTGGAAGTGTCACAAGCGGCTCTACACATGAACTCCAGCATTGACTACAGTGCTTGTGTACACACAGTTTGCTAAAAAGAACGATTTTGAACAACTCTGCCGGCATTTTGTCAGTCAAAAATAGTCGATATCCGATTTTTTTATTTTAAGTCAATCTTAAAAGTGGCGTTTCCATCCTAATTATGATTTTACACAAAAGTTTGCTTCGGGAAGATTCACAAAAAGAAAAATTTTGGCGAGTTACGCAGAGAGTTACTCAGGTAAACGCACAGTTGTGATACTGGAAATTTTCCCAGACACACACACACTGACGCCATGGTCAAGTAAATCACCCACGTTCTCACGTGACAGGTGGAGACCTGCAAGACTCCATCGGAAACTGAAGATCGTCTCAAACCACAGGGCGAAACTTTGCAAGAAACATCCAAAATAAGAGCATGAAAGATCTCGCTTGATCCAGCGGTGAGCAGGTTTCCCCTCTGACGCTCCTGTGTGTGTGTGTGCTGTAAACACAGTGTCCAAAATACCTTCTCACACCAACAAATCTGGTTGTGTTCGCAGTTGAACCGCATCCGTTTAAAAAGCAGGCAGATAGAGAGCTTTCTGAAACGGGAAACCCAAGAACACATGCAGCATTATGAACGCTCAGAGTACTATTCAGGAACTTTTTTTTGGTCTGGTTCTCCCGGTACTCACACTTTACACAGCACACTTATCCTACAAGCGGCCTAAGTGTAAAATAACACTTTGTTCACTGTAGAAATTAAATATAGGTTCATCTTTGTCAAAGATTAATAAAAAAAATAGGGCTGTCAAACGATTAAAATATTTACTCGCGATTAATCGCATTAATGTCATAGTTAACTCGCGATTAATCGCACATTTTTATCTATTCTAAATGTATATACCGGTAGTAAAAAAATAATAATTTTATTAACATTAATGACACCAGCAGCGTTAATGATATTAACTTCTATTACCCCTCAAATTGTGCAAATTGAAATTGCGAATTGAAAATACGTCCAATGGAAACGCGTAATTTTTGTGAATTTTTTTCGCTCGCATTAGGTCCTTTTTCAAGCAAATCGAAAAATAAATATTTCGCAAAACTGCAATGAAACAGTTTTTGCACATTTACAGGTCACCTGACGTATGATGCGGTGTCGTTGGGCAGAATACTAGAGAGTTATTTATCAGACTCATAAAAGACAAAAAATTACAGGAATACTGGATCCTAAACCTCAAAGAAATACCACAATCAAGACCTCGAAGCAGAAATGAGGAGAAACCCCCAGAAACACTCACAAGTATAAGTCTTTCCTTGCCATTAATGCTTGGATAACACACACACGCATCTCCTTCCATTAATAATAATGTCTAGTGCGGTGGCTGTGATACATAAACCTACCAAAGTCTGTTGCATGATTTTTGGAATGATTATCGCAAGAGGAAAAAATGTAGTTGTAGAGTAGTCACATAATATCGGTTAATGGAAACGCAGTCATTTCGCAATAGTTTTTTTGTCGACATTTAGAAGAAGGAGGAAAAAAAACGCAAAAGTATTGCGCAAATCTGTAATGGAAACACGCCAACAGACAACATGCAGCAGAAAAATTTGGCTGCTGTCACTTTAAGACCGAATGCATGGACAGAATATTTACGGGTGAAACTTGAAAAATTTGAATATGGTGCAAAAGTTCATTTATTTCAGTAATTCAACTTAAAAGGTGAAACTAATATATGATATAGACTCATTACATGCAAAGTGAGATATTTCAAGCCTTTATTTGTTATGATTTTGATGATTATGGCTTACAGTTTATGACAACCCCAAATTCAAAATTAGAATATTGTGAAAAGGTTTTCATAAGCTTCATAAGCTAGGCACAAAAGGGAGATGGACAAATTAAAGCAACGATTATCTATCAAAATGTGTCAAGAGATAAATGTAAATTTTTCTATGTATATAACATACAGTATCCTCAAAAAGTATTTGGACACTTAAGTTTGTCCACTAGAGGTCGCTTGCAATAGCGATTCGACGGGACTCAGGCAGTAATCATGTTCATCGGTAAGCTAATGTATTAACGTTTTATTAACGTTACTGATATGAAACATTTTGGTCAATACCGATAAACAATAATTCTTTATTTATTAAATAAAGTCGCTGCCACAGTCAGAAATAATAAATAAATAAAGTCGCTCTTTTCATTTCGTTGTTTGTTTATATTACAATTAAAGTTACGGAACAAGATTCACACAATAAAACGTGTTGAGCAATATAAAAATTATTCGTTTTCTAGCGATAAAAGTATCCAAAACAGTTCAACTGTCTAATAATACACACAATATATATATATATATATATATATATATATATATATATATATATATATATATATATATATATATATATATATACGCATCTTTGGTGTTTCCATGGTTAAAGTAAAACTGGAAATCGAGGGTAGCGTGGATATGACATTGATGATATATCATGATGACAGGTGACGTTACACTGGTTTAAAATTTATGATTTCTGTGGATTTTAAACATTATTGGAAACATTTGGGATAATGCAAACACAAGTCAACTAAATAAATAACACTGTTTTAGTGGTTTTTGGATATTTCAATTAAAAAAATTACATAGTGAGCCTTTAAGTCACACTTATGAGTGTGTGAATGCCATTGCATTAGATAATAAAATGATCTGAATCTGAATCAGTTTCTAATAGACTTTAAAATATATTTATTTCTGTGATCAAAGCTGAATTTTCCGCATCATTACTCCAGTCTTCAGTGTCACATGATCCTTCATTCTAATATGCTGATTTATTATCAATGTTAAAAACAGTTTTGATGTAGGCTATATATATTTTTTAACCTGTGATACTTTTTTCAGGATTCTTTGATGAATAAAAAGGTTAAAAAAAAGAACAGCATAGAAATATTTTGTAACAATATACACTACCATTCAACAAAGAACCATTCAAGAAATTTGTTCTTTCTTTTTTTGGAAGAAATTAATACTTTTATTTACCAAGGATTAGTTAAATTGATAAAAGGTGATAGTAAAGATGTATATTGTTAAAAAAGATTTTTATTTTGAATAAATACTGTTCTTTTTTACTTTTTATTTATCGATGAATCCTGATAAAAGTATGACAGGTTCAAAAAAAAAAAATATTAAGCAGCACAACTGTTCCCAACACTGATAATAACCGAGTATCAAATCAGCATATTAGAGGATTTCTGAAGGATCATGTGACACTGCAGTAACGATGCTGACAATTCAGCTTTGATCATATATTATATTTACAATATTACTGTTTTTTAATGTATTTTTCATCACATAAATGCCAGCTTGATGAAGACATCTAAACTTTAAAAACATTAAAAATAGCAATGCTTCCCAACTTTTGACTAGTGTAACTGCATCATGACGACCAACATTGAATAAGCACAAAATACTGAACATTCAAACACGCACAAGACAGTTGTACACGGTTAGATACTTTTCTTTTTAACATAATTGGCAGGATAAGAGCAGGACAAGCAGAAACCTGAAAAAAAACGTTCATTCCTTTAATTAAACTAAGGGTGCTTTCACACTTGCCTTGTTTAGTTCGGTTGAATCGCACTAGAGTTCGTTTTCCGAATTGGTGCGGTTCGTTTGGGCAGGTGAGAATGCAGCAATCGCACTCGGGTGCGCACCAAAAGCGGACCAAACAAGCGTACCGAGACCTCCTAGGAGAGGTGGTCTCGGTACGCTTTCAAACGAACTCTGGAGCGGTTCGTTTGTGGTGAGAACGTGATCCGACCTCGAACAGACCCAACTGCCAAATAACTGCGCATTTTTGGACTAAACCAGCTGCCGTAGTCAGCCGCGCTGTGCATTATGTCAATGTTTAGCAACATTAATGCACGCGTTGCCTCCTCCTGAAGTGACTCGCTGCGTGCATTGCATAAAACATTATTTTCAAGCCGCATTCTCGCTTCATTCTCAAATGTTATTGTTTGCCTAAAGTGGTGTAGACAAACTAATATAATAAACTATGACCAGGGATACAATCAGCCCACAGTCATTTCTCCACAGTAAAAAGCGGCGTGTTGTCTGCCGAATTTTCCTCCTCTTTGTTTACTTCCGTCAGTTCTGTTGGATTTTTCCCGCACGTTAATTCTGACAATCAAAGTGCAGTTATGAAAATACGTTCAAGACCCACCTGGCCAACGACTGATGTGGATGTTGTCACGTGACTGCATTTTGGTTCGTTTCATAAACTGATTCGGACCCAGAGCTATCAGTGTGGTGTGAAAAGGAACCAAAACGCCTGAAAAATGCTACAAAGTATAAATTTTCTCCCTTGGGTCCGGACCAAATGAACCGAACTACAGATGTGAAAGCACCCTAAAAGACAGGTAATTCATAGAACATCCCAACAGAACCGCATGAAGAGGCGAAAGGAAAAGATAGATAGATAGATAGATAGATAGATAGATAGATAGATAGATAGATAGATAGATAGATAGATAGATAGATAGATAGATAGATAATAACGGTTACACAAAAATAAAAGACACATTTCTGGTCACTTACAGAGATTAGGACAGATCCCAGCTTTCCATTCCTTTCAGACTCAAAACTGATTTAAAAGAGCCTTTTGGTGAGTCAGGCTAAGATGTGATCATATATTATGTTCAGATATCTTCACCAATCGCATTATCTTCTGCTCAAGCGCCAACTGTGTCTCCAAACCGCGTTATTTACTTCTGGACTCGACAAACTTTTGCGCCACAAACATCCAAACAAACAGCGTCTGAAACTCCGTAAACAAACGCGAACTCTGCTTTATAGGTGCCGTTTTATGCGCGGAGACAGAATAATATTCCCCAATCACAATAAAACGCGGTAATCCTTTCGAAAGGAGCGAGTTATATCACGCGTTTGCTGAGAACAACGGAGAGCGTTCAAACACTCCATCTACGCGTCGCGACACAAACAAACTACAACGCGCGCGTCCATAGAGCCAACAGCGCGAGCGACGGGGTCTCTGACGTCATCGGTCCGTTGACCAATCAGAGCGCTCTTATTATAATCATGGAAGGAGCTGCATTGATTATAATAAGGCGTTCTAGTATTGTGTCGCACTCGCACACACACACATGCAGTAAATGTGACATATAGAGGCACGAATCTGTACCACGGAGATTTCCCCTGGAGCTTCAAACTAATCTCCAACACAGATCTCCATTTAAGGGACAAATACTGGGTTTTATTTGTTCCACAGACACATTAACTCAGGTGATCATGTAGCCTGTAATACAGCAGCTTACAACAAATGAAATTATTGAATATTATGATAAATATTTGGAATCGTTCCCGATATAAATTGACAATAGTGATATGTTCTGCAAATTCAGGATGTGGGTAATGATTTCTACAGGAGTTTTCTGAACTGATGATTCCAAGACAAGCCTGAAAAGTTTACAAAGGATGCATACCTTCTACGATTTCATTTATTTACAATATTTCTCATTGATGGATGGATGGATGGATGGATGGATTGACGGACAGACAGATAGATAGACAGATGGATAAATGGATGGATGGATGGATGGATGGACAGATGATGGATGGATGGATGGATGGACGGATGGATGGATGGATGGATGGACAGATGGATAGACGGATGGACAGATGGATGGATGGACAGATGATGGATGGATGGATGTATGGATGGACGGATGGATGGAAGGATGGATAGACGGACGGACAGATGGATAGACAGATGGACGGACAGATGGATAGATGGACAGATTGATAGACGGATGGATGGACGAATGAACGGACAGATGGACGAAAGAATTAACAAAAAGATGAATGGATGGATGAACGAACGGATGGATGGATGGACGGATGGATGGAGAGATGGATGGACAGATGGATGGATGGATGGATGGATGGATGGACAGATGGATAGACGGATGGATGGATGGATGGATGGATGGATGGATAGACGGACAGATGGATAGACAGATGGATAGAAGGATGGATGGATGCATGGACAGATGGATAGAAGGATGGATGGATGGATGGACAGACAAATGGATAGACAGATGGATGGAAGGATGGATAGACAGATTGATAGACGGATAGATGGATGGACAAATGAACGGACAGATGGACGAAAGAACGAACAAAAAGATGAATGGATGGATGGATGGATAAACGGACAGACAGATGAAGAGAAACAGAGCGCCACACATGACCCATCCCTCCTCCACATGTTCATGCTCAGCTGCAGGACTATGAGGGTCTGAGTGAAGATGCTCCACTGAAATAACACCAGCAGCTGAGCTTCAAAGAGAAGAGGGCACTGTAACTGGATCAACCGTAATCAAAGCGCTCCGGGACAAGCCTCAATCGATCGCCAGCAGTTCATCAAAGCTGACAAGGTCAGCCAACAACACAGCGGGAGAGAAGGAAAAAAGAAAGGAAAAGAAGGGAAAATCACGGAAGGCTGAGGGTCACAGAGGAAGGGTGTGTTATGTTGTTGTCTGAGCCCTGGATAGTACCTTCTATTTCAAAATGCAATACGATAACAGGTTTATTTTTAAGTCATTTTACATTGAAAGTTAGCTAATACCACCTTTTCCAAGTGGAAAATATAACTTTTTAAAAACAGATATACTCCAATAATCAGTTAGACTAAAGCTCTGTTCCAAGCTGTCTTTCTAGGCATTGAATGGTGCTGTTCTACAAGCACTTTAGCAACTTTCATATATTCATTGCAGAGAAGGCAATCCCAGAATGCACTGCGATGAGCTCAGTGAAAAACAATTAATTTAAGATGTCAGAGTAATTACAACTATATATATATTTGATTTGATAGAAACCGGTCCTACTTGCCCCACTCCGAGCGGCATTCGAACCAGCATTTCTAGCATAGGAGGCGCTAACAAAGAGGCTAAAGACCGCAGGCGCTAGCATCAGATCGGGGGAGTGAGGTTTACATGCACAGCTCTTACTGGCCTACGTTTCACTCACTCCCGTCCGGGTCACGGCACCAATTGAAACCGGTCCTACTCGCCCTGCTCCGAGCGGGATTCGAACCAGCATTTCTGGCATAGAAGCCGGGTGCGCTAACAAAGAGGCTAAAGATCGCAGGCGCCAGCATCAGATCGGGGGAGTGAGGTTTACATGCACAGAGGCGATCTGTCACGACACATTAAAGAGCCACAAAACAGTATTTATTGTTTACATTTCTTTAAAAAAGACCAAATTTGAAAAAGACTTTCATATCAAAGTAACCTGATCTGTCCTGTCTGTCAGTGTTTTGTCAGTGTCCTCTCTGCTCCACGATGTGTTTTTCACTGCGTGAGAACATGGAGTGGCGTGGAGAGCGGCGTGGCTTGTTGGACATAGCAACAGTAACTAAAGGGGGCGGGTCTTTGCGAACGGTCCATTGACTAAGAGTTTAGGAGTCAAAATCGCATAATCTGGCACAGTGACTATTTTAACAGACAAAAATATTGTGTAGTCTGAACCCTACATAAAGGGTTAGACTGATGTTTGGGAACCCCTGCACTAGTGCACAGGTGCTCATGCTCATCCCTAATCTGCATACTCTCAACGAGAACTTGAACCGGAGTTTCTCTGTGTCTGAGGTTATTCCGAAACTCTAGGGGACCAAATCTCTCCGACGCCTCTCTGAACGGGACGGGCGAGTCCTGGCTGGTTCCTCGGGCCCTCTGAGTCCCACATGTGTTTTACTGCGCTGGAGAAAGATCAATACATGCTGACCAAATTATGGAGCAGATCAAAGCAAAACAGTTGGGAACTCTTAAGAACTTAGGTAAATATTTAGACATCTAATAAGAAAAGTATATTGACAGTAGCGTTTAATTTACTCAAAGCATTTGCATTAATCTTTGTTGTTTAGCAAGCATTAGTGCATCCAGCGGCAGGCGCAAGTACATTCATATGCAGCCTTTTATTCTATGCTACAAAAATGTTGATCTATAAAAGCAGGGAGGGATGGGACTTCTGGCTGGAAATGAAATATAGGAGTGTGTTCCTGATTTACATTCCTCATACAAGTGTTGCCTAACGGCTCTCAGGTGCGGACGAGAGCAACAACCCTGTTCTGTGTGTGACAAATGATCATTTAGTTTAGCTACATTTTGCACAAGATGGATAGATGGATACATAGATATATAGACAGAAAGATAGAGGGAACTACAGACAGATAGATAGAACGATAGATAGAACGATAGAACGATAGATAGATAGATAGATAGATAGATAGATAGATAGATAGACAGACAGACTGATAGAGAGACAGACAGACAGACAGACTGATAGAGAGACAGACAGACAGACAGACTGATAGAGAGACAGACAGACAGACTGATAGAGAGACAGACAGACAGACTGATAGAGACAGACAGACTGATAGAGAGACAGACAGACTGATAGAGAGACAGACAGACAGACTGATAGAGAGACAGACAGACAGACAGACTGATAGAGAGACAGACAGACAGACTGATAGAGAGACAGACAGACTGATAGAGAGACAGACAGACAGACTGATAGAGAGACAGACAGACAGACTGATAGAGAGACAGACAGACTGATAGAGAGACAGACAGACAGACTGATTGAGAGACAGACAGACTGATAGAGAGACAGACAGACAGACTGATAGAGAGACAGACAGACTGATAGAGAGACAGACAGACTGATAGAGAGACAGACAGACTGATAGAGAGACAGACAGACAGACAGACTGATAGAGAGACAGACAGACTGATAGAGAGACAGACAGACTGATAGAGAGACAGAAGAGAGATCAGAGAGTCCGTCTATGTCAGTGTTTGTTCGGCTCTTCCTTTGAGGAACGTCCCAAACGCTGCGCCGGCCATCAGAGTCCGTCTGAGATCTGGCAGCGGCTCAGCACAGCGAGCAGGAGTGCGTCTGTCACACACAGTCCTCGGGACTTACACACACTTTTTGGAGAGTGGATGTCAAATTTCTCCAGAGGCCTCAGATTCCAGAGCGAGGAGGATCAGGGGCCCGAGGAATTCTGACATGATGTCTCAAGGCCAAAATGAGAAGAAACAGCAGTCTGACTGTGTTAGCAGGATTTGCTTTTTGTAACATTTAGGCTAAAAATAATTTTTTGTACCTCAATTTTT
>JARPMJ010002630.1:70000-100000 GCA_033366665.1 Phoxinus dragarum
CACACACACACACACACACACTCCGGATCTGATGATGGACCTGCGCCTGAACACACTGACACACACACACACACACACACACACTCCGGATCTGATGATGGACCTGTGGCTGAACACACTGACACACACACACACACACTCCGGATCTGATGATGGGCCTGTGCCTAAACACACTGACACACACACACACACACACTCCGGATCTGATGATGGACCTGCGCCTGGACACACTGACACACACACACACACACACACTCCGGATCTGATGATGGACCTGCGCCTGAACATGACGACAACACAATCCTGAAGTGTCCACTAGTCTCTGTACAGATAAAACGTTGTCGGGATAATCCCGGTTCACGTGGCTACATGGAAGCAATAACAAATTCTGTATTATAAACTTTTCAAGGCTCGTACCTTGGAACTTATTTCATGGTTTGTGTTCTCGAGACACCAGACACTGTTCTGTGCGGATGAGCGGCCGGATCGCATTAAGGGTTTTCCATTAGAACGGTGTCGTGTTAGCGGACCCTAAGTTAATAACTAATGATCATTGCGACGGAAGTGAATCAATCATAACTTTAGCTGGACAATAACTTTATTCTAGACCTGCTGTAAAGCCAAAAAAATCAGTTACTTTAATTTCCTATTATCTCTGTAAAGATGCATTAAAACAATCTATATTGATATATAAATGAAGGTGACTTGACTTGACAACGGAATTAAATCATAAATCCCTAACTGATGAAAATTTAACACAAACATTTGTGAAAGCCAACCACGCACACAAAAAAAAACGTAAAAATTATGAGTACATTTGTGATAAATGACCACAAAACCCCCAAAAATATCATAAAGTGCATAATAAATTTCAGCTGTTGCCACGCGGTTACACCCGCAACACTGCAGCCTGGACTGTGTCTCGTTCCGCTTTCATGCCAACACAAACCGAATCACCTCACCCTGCATGATTTCACTCAGCGGCTCCAGGAAAGTGTGTGTGTGTGTGTGTGCGCTGGGTCTGATTTTAATGAACAGGCCCGTACTAACAGCGCTCGGCTGGGGAAAGACTGCTGGCTTCATGCCTGTGTCATGTTTCCAATGAGAATCGTGAACCAACACCTGCTGGCCACATTAAAAATGAGAAAATAACACAACAATACACACACACACACACACACACACACACACACACACAATCTGCTCATATATCATTACAGATCTCCATCTCACACACACCCTTCATTGCCTCTGTGCTGAGTTTCATATATTATATATGTATTCATCTCCAGACTAGCTGAAGTTATACTCAAGATGATCAGATTTTAATCTATATTTAGTGTCAGATCCCTGAAGTCGCATAACTGTGTGTGGCCAAGTTTTATAATCAATTGTATATAAAATTTAAAAATAAGTGTTTTCTATGTGAATACTTGTTCAAATTAGTGCTGGGCAACAATTAAACACGATTAATTGCATCCAAAATAAATAAAAAATGTTTACATACGTGTGTGTTTGTGTATCATTATAATTTATAATTTTAAAAAAATCTTATATATAAAAATTACAGCATCATTACTCCAGTCTTCAGTGTCTCATGATCCTTCAGAAATCATTCTAATATGAACATTTCTGAATATTATCAATGTTGAAAACAGTCATATTTTTGTGAAAAACATCATACATTTTATTTTTCAGGATTCTTTAATAAATAGAAAGTTCAAAACAACAGCATTTATTTGAAATTGAAAACCTGTAACATTACAAATGTCACTCTTGATTAATTTAATGTATGCTAGATGATTAAAAGTATTAATTTCTTGTAAAAAGTGTAGTGTCAGACGCTGATGTTCTCCATTATCTTTAAATAACAGTGTGTTTTAATGTATTGCTGATAATATAGTGTTTCATAATCCTCACTTTCCTGCTTCACCCTTAAGAAACAGTCCTTCTGGGGGAAAAGTAGATTAAAATGAGATTTATTATCGCATATTTGTTATCTTACAGACGCTTCCAAGCATGCTGACAATGCAAAAAAAAATTGTTTTGGCAGGATATTCGTGTCCAGCTGGAACTATGAATTATTGCAGGATTTCCTTTGAAACTATTTTCACAAATGATTAAAGAAACGGCAAGCAACGCATTGAATTAGACTTCTTCAATATGGATACAATCTTGAATACGAATGTTGAAGCAGAAAGATTGAAATAGTATTTTCTTGTAAGTAGTCTTTGGTTTATCAACAACATCAGAATTTGTCAAAATTACAGTCAAGAAGGGGAAGTCAGATCTCCGAAATATATTGTATATTAGACGATACTGTCCGCTGGTGTGGACGCTAATATAGCTATCGCTCTTGGTGTGAACGGGCCTTTAAAGCTGGAATGTGTCATTTTTTTCGCCGCTAGGGGTCGCTAACCTCTTACAATAACACAGGCGTAGGTTGATGACGCAGTGATAAGCAGAATTATGGATCTTGTCTTCAAGCTGATGGATCTAATAATGTTTATGGATGAGTGAATACACTAATGTTTATCATGACTGTGGTGTGAAGCAGGCGCGAGTGCTAATGAATGAGAGACAGATATCAGCGCCACACGCGAGTCCCGCGGATATAAAGCAATGAGGACATGAATCTACCGAACTAACGTTACGCGCAAGTGCTGAATTACTCACACAGGACAGTTTATTAGACGAATGAAGCTTGTGAGGTAACGCAGCGCTGTTCACCTCGCTCTACACTATCACACTAAACTGCATTTGAGTGTGTTAAAGTTATAATGTTATTCTGTGTGTTAGTTTGTCTGTATGAGACTAGCAGTAAGCTAGATCAACATTAGAATAACATACTGATCATATCCTAACATTAATCATGTTTAACTATATAACATTGATTAGTTTTATGTACATTTGCTCACCTGTCTAATAAAGTACATGCGGCGAAGTCGAAGTTAGTCGCGGACGCTAGCTCTCTGCGTTTCGAAAACGCCACGCTGATATTGATCATCGGTTTAGTTCTCCTTTTGTCCCAAAGTCTGCTTGCCATGATCCATGATGTTTGAACGAAACAACAACAGTGTGAGCGCGCCGCTAGACGTAACGCTGTTTTCCACGTCTGTCGCCATGGTTACTGTGGCAGTACAAGCGGAAACCAGGGATAACGTGGATATTACGTCATTAACAGGCGACAAGTGCACAGGGAGTCAGGGACGGCCAATTATTTAATATTAGAATTTCTCAGAAATTAAAAATATTTGGGAACTTTTGGGATATTGTAAGTAGTACACAACTGCAGGCAATATATCACACGGTGCAAGTGATTTTGGGATATTTTGTTACAAAAATCTTACATATTGTAGCTTTAATTAATCAGTGCACATTATTAAAAGTAAAGTCACATTATGGAAGTAAAATGGGTTGCAAACATTGTTAGTCCAGATAATTAACGAGGCATTTTCCATTAGATTAGTGCACTAAAATTGCATTGCAACAATTGTCAAGTGTGCAAAACAGAAACATTTTTGTTGAGAAATGTCTGAAAGCGTAGCATCAGGGTACCAGCAGACACACACACCACGAGCAGGCCGAATGATTAATGTGTGCTTTGACAAACGTGTCCTATAAACACAAACATGTGTGCACTCTTGTCTGCCACACTCATGTTTCTGAGAGAGTGTGTGTCATTGTTTCGATATTTTAAAACACACAAGTCGGATTTTCTGATGTGGTTTGGAGGGTTCCCAGGGTCTTGCCTTCACTTCCTCCTCTATTTAACCACAAATAATGTGAAAAGTGATACCGCGGCAGGAAAATGACGTGCTCGTACAGTAATAGTGGCTAGGAAATGGGAAATCCGGGTGCATGTGTATGTTTAACACTGGGTAACAGATCAGGTGTCAGTCAGTACAGGACAAAACGGACAGCTGCCCTCATAGCGGTTTACTTAATGCGTATAGCAATACAAAAATACAGCATATCACACAAAAGGAAAGTAAAATTTTTTTTTTATATATACACTGTTATAATATGTGACCTTGGACCAGAAAACCAGTCATAAGGGTACATTTTTTGAAATTGAGATGTATATATCATCTGAAAGCTGAATAAGTGAGATTTACATTGATGTATGGTTTGTTAGGATATGACAATATTTGGCCGAGAACTATTGATATTCTGGAATCTGATGCAAAAAAATGAAAACATTGAGAAAATCTCCTTTAAAGTTGTGCATTTATGTTCACGATTGTGCTGCATTCACTCACAAAAATACATGTTTTATATATTTACGGTGGAAAATTTACTGAATATCTTCATGGAACATGATCTTAATATCCTCATGATTTTTGGCATAAAAGAAAAATGGATAATTTTGACCCATACAATGTATTGTTGGCTATTGCCACAGATATACGGTACCTGTGCGACTCGAGACTGGTTTAGTGATCCAAGGACACGTATGTTGTCTCGCTTTCCGTGTAGAGCTGCACAAATCTGGATAAATTTAAAATTATGATTTTTTTTTTAAAACAGAGATCATGATTCTCCCACGACTCTGAACAGACAAAAAAACAAACAAAAAAAAAACATGTAGAATTTAATAGAGGTTCAGATGAAATGTTAATTGCTGCAGTCTGTTTAAAAATATATATTTTTGATTGATTTGAATCATTTGTTTTTTAAATAGATTGAGTGAATGATTCAATGACTCATTCATTTGAATCTTGAATGAAATAATTTAAGTCACTTGTCGCCACCTACTGGTGTAACAATGTAAAGATACAACCTATATTTGAAGGGTCGTGATATACCAATTTTTTTAACCTATATTTAAATCGCTATACCATAGACATCAGTGTTTCTATCCGAACTATAAGCCTTTATCTCATACTTCTATGATAATATGAATTATTGTAAGACAGATAATGATACTGTGTGGTTGAAAAGACTGTTTGTGAAGCTGACAATAACAATACACACAATACAATGACACTATACATGACAAAAGACAGAGCCGAATCGTTGTCATTAAGGAATAAGATCGCGTGTGTTTGAATCGAGATCGTGATCTTTTAATGATTAATCTGTAATTGTGCGTAACGTCCATGTAAAATCTTCCTCTCTGTTTGTATGAACAGACGATGGTCCTTCCAAAACACTAATTTTCACCATAAACGGGGTGTGCTTAGTGCTTTTGGCAGCTAAATATTGATATCCAAGACCCTAAACCCGAGAAACACATACGCTCTTGCCATACTTGGATTTATTAGGTGATTATACAAGCGTGTGCGAGAAGATCTCTGAACTGAACTTGCTGTAAAAATGACTGGTCGACTACAACACGTTCTCCACCCTGAACCTGCGATCAATCCTTCATCTGCTAAATGAGCTCAAAGCACATTAACATCAATGACATCAGGAGCAAACCTCAGTGGATGTTACACTGCGCCGTTCCCAGGAAGAAAGAAAAAAATTTTGAGAAACAGGAAAAATCCTGAATCCTGCACAAACTGATTTTCCAGAACTCAGCGGCTAATCTTATATCATCCGGAAAACTCTCTGTATTCTCAGTGTGGTGTCATAAAAATGTGCGAAAACTCACATACTTCCCTAATATATGTGACCCTGGACCACAAAACCAGTCACATGGGTCAATTTTTCGAAATTGAGATGTATACATCATCTGAAAGTTGAATAAATAATCTTTCCATTGATGTGTAGTTTGTTATGATATGACAATATTTGGTCGAGACACAACTATTGAAAATCTGGAATCTGAGGAGCAAAAAAATCTAAACATACATTGAGAAAATCTCCTTTAAAGTTGTGCATTTATGTTCACGATTGTGCTGCATTCACTCACAAAAATACATGTTTTATATATTTACGGTAGGACATTTACTAAATATCTTCATGGAACATGATCTTAATATCCTCATGATTTTTGGCATAAAAGAAAAATGGATCATTTTGAGCCATACAATGTATAGTTGGCTATTGCCACAGATATACCCGTGCGGCTCCAGACTGGGTTTGGGATCCAGGGACACATATATAGTAGGAGAAAACCAATATGAGACAAAAGAAGTATGTCTGAACTCACAGTAACTAGGGATGCACAATATAAAGTCATTTCAGAAGTGGGGGAAGGTTTTTGATAAATTAACATTTTATTACTTCGAATAATGTGAACTGATGAAATAAGGATACAAATATTGCATTTAGTAATACCGTTTTATCATTTATGCAGTATTCATATAAAATAAATCTTAAAATGTCTTGTATGTAGTTTTTTATTTTTCAGTATCTCTCTAAAAAATAAAGGCACATATATATATATATATATTAGGGCTGTTAAACGATTAATCGCGATTAATCGCATCCAAAATAAAAGTTTGTGTTTACATAATAAATGTGTGTGTACTGTGTATCATTATTTTGTATATATAAATACAAACATATTCATGTATATATATTTAAGAAAAATGTGTTATTTATATATATAAAAAATATTTATAATTTATATATAATATAAATTATATATAAATCTATATACAGTATATACATGCAAATATTTCTTAAATATGTTACAAAAGATTCTATTTCAAATACCGGTAAATGCTGTTCTTTTGAGCTTTCCATTCATCAAATAATCCTGAAAATAAAATGTATCAAGGTTTCCACAGAAATATGACTGTTTTCAACATTAATAATAATCATAAATGTTTCTTGAGCATCAAATCATGATATTACACTGATTTCTGAAGGATCATGTGACACTGAAGACTGGAGTAATGATGCTGAAAATTCAGCTTTGATCACAGGAATAAATTACATTTCACAAAATATTCATGCAAGAAAACAGTTCTTTAAAATTTAATAATATTTCGCAAAACTTTCGAACAAAAGTGTGTTAAAAAAATATTTTTGCATCCTGAACCCGACCGCTGTCCTCTAAAGAAAGCTGGATTTGGGATATTATAATCACGAACCATCCGGCCGTACCAATGAAGTTCACACAGCAATAACTTAAAGATCCAATAAATCACCCTGTTGACCCGAATGAACGAGCTTTGCTCATTTTAAAGACTTCCTTCTGCTGTAAGACGGCCGTTCTTTTGATGCACAATTGCATATTTGACTGAACAAGCAATTACCGTGGCATAAAACGTGTGGACGACGCGGAAAGGGACGTTTTGAAAGCACAACTAGAGCCATAAAAGTGGTCCCAGTGTGTCAGACAATCCCGTCAGTGTTAACGTCTGAGACGGGAGGCAGAAACAGCCAATATTTCGTGGCATATATAATGGGCTTTAAGTAGTTTTCCAAACAGCGCTGAGCGAATATCCACCTCAGAGATTTATAGGAGGAACCCAACACACTTTTTCAATGAAGTAAAATCCGCCATAATAATGCCACTGGCTATTAAAGCGAATCCAGCACAGAGGAAACCTCAATAATTACTCTTAGTACTTTTTTTTTTTCACCCCATTCTGAAGAGCTTAGCGGTCTTGAAGAATGAAACACACTTAGCCATCCACTTTTCCCAGTCTGTCATTGTTGTGAGGCTGCTAAATATTTGCTCTTCCCAGCTTAGGATGTTAGGATGAGAAGACCCTCTTTGTGGCGAGAGGTCAAAGGCCTTCGATCGCTTTCCTGGGACCAAACCGGAGATCTCGGCATCTTCAACCATCACTTACACTCTTTCAATTAGTGGAAAGCTTTGACTTCTTTCAGTCAGAGACTCTTTGAAAACAGCTTGAGCAAACCTCCATCCATCAAGACTGTGAGGGACTAGGTGGATACAAACAAAACACACACACACACACACACACACACACACACACACACAACACAATCAAACGTCTCCATGTTGCATTTGAAACTCGAAAAATGAGAATATGGTGCAAAAGTTCATTTATTTCAGTAATTCAACTTAAAAAGTGAAACTAATATATTATATAGACTCATTACATGCAAAGTGAGATATTTCAAGCCTTTATTTGTTATAATTTTGATGAGCTAATGAAAACCCCAAATTCAAAATTAGAATATTGTGAAAAGGTTTTCATAAGCTGTAAGCCATAATCATCAAAAATATAACAAATAAAGGCTTGAAATATCTCACTTTGCATGTAATGAGTCTATATAATATATTAGTTTCACCTTTTAAGTTGAATTACTGAAATAAATTAACTTTTGCACCATATTCAAATTTTTCGAGTTTCACCTGTAAATATATAAAAATATAAAAAATTAAAAGAAAAATAGTGCTGGGTAACAATTAATCACGATTAATCGCATCCAAAATAAAAGTTTGTGTTTACATAATATATGTGTGTGTAATGTGTAGAATTATTTTTTATATATAAATACACACATATGCATGTATATATCTAAGAAATATTTGCATGTATATACTGTATATATATATTTATACATAATTTTTATTATATATAAATATAAGATATATAAACAACACACTTTTCATACATGCATGTGTGTGCATTTATATATACAAAATAAGTATACTCAGTACACACACACACATATATTATGTAAACACAAACTTTTATTTTGAATGCGCTTGCCCAGCACTAAAAAATATATAAAAATATACAACATTTATAGTATAAAAATATTCATATTTCAAGTAAATGCTGTTCGTTTAACCTTTCTATTCTTTAAAGAATCCTGAGAAATAAAATGTCTCACGATTCCCACAAAATATGACGCCGTTTCAATATTGATAATAATGAGAAATGTTTCTTGAGCATCAGATCATCATATTATACTGATTTCTGAAGGATCATGTGACACTGAAGACTGGAGTAATGATGCTGAAAATACAGCTTTGATCACAGAAATAAATCACATTTTAAAATATATTCACATAGAAAACAGTTATTTTAAATTATAATAATATTTCCACATTTTTGCTATATTGTCACAACCTTGCTGAGCAGAAGAGACTTTCAAAAACATTTTTTTAAAAATCTTACCAACCCCACAATTTTATACATAGGGGGAGACCAGGGACGGTTGTAACACCTTGAATTCCTCCCATCAGAAACAACCTGTGATGACACTCACTGTGCTCACGCTTAGTTAGTTTCCCTCCGTTCTTGCCAAAAAAGGGAGCCACATTTGAAACTTCCTGACGGAGTTATCTACAAAAGGTTGTTTTTGAGTAAAAAAAAAAAACTTTTCTTTCTGATGTACTTTTTTGGATACTGTTATAAGATCAAATGTCTATGAATTCAAACAAGTATTATTTAGAATCACTGTTTTGTAAGCTAAAAATAAAAATGGCTAACAAGTGTCAAACTTGCAGTCAAGCTAGCTCACATGAGATGAAAACATGGTTGGTGTTAATGTCCCGTTACAACTGTCCCAGTATCACCAACCAAGTGTCATTTAGGCCTATATTTTAAAAAACTAATCAAGCAAAAAAAAAATCCTGTTAATTTGCTAATTAAAAGTAAAATGAGCACTGTGCATTGCAAATTAAATGTAAAAGTTTAAATGTAAACTTTTTTGAGGTGTTATACCCATTAAATAATTTTCTTGCATTATAATTTGACGGTTGCACCTCTTTTTTTGTCATGTAGTATGAAAAAAAGGTATTTATTACTTAAAAACATGAAATTAATAGTCACAATAACATGATTGATAAATAATATTTTCCATTTTGCTTATATGATTGATTCATTATGTATATTTTAGACATGTTACAACCGTCCCTGTACACTGGGACGGTTGTAACAGTGGAGAGACTGTATTAAAATCAATTTTGCAACCTGTACATATTTCATAAAACCACTTAAATACATTATTTCAGCAGTTGACAAATTGAAGTTTATAATATAATAAATTGGTTATTCCAGTATAAATGGTTTTTGATGTATTGCTAAAAATTGCTAAAAGTGTTACAACTGTCCCTGGTCTCCTACTTAATAAAATAAATATCTCTCATTATAAACCAGTGTGGAGAAATGCAGCCGCTCTTTGATCAGGAAAAGCTTTATATTGCCCAGCAGCACTAACACTGATGCAACATCGCTTAACTAAAACATTTAACTACACACTTTAAGAGTTGCTATTGGCATAAACAACAAACACTGAAAGCCGAGCATCATGGGATCTCTATCGGACTTCAGCCCTGTCATTAAGACAGTAATCAGGAGTTTTATCTGACGCCAGGGCAATGGTGAAGTTTAACAGCGGCGGATGATCAAAGCTCGTCCTCGCGCAGGAACGCTGGAAACTGCTGTTAGTAATCTACGCCTGCGCCTACAACACAGCTGTGTGACACCCGGAGACGAGCTTTCCTGCATGACCAATCCTCTCGTCTCGTCTTCCAATTAAACACAGCTCTGCAGCTGTGAGAGTCTCACCTTTAAAGGCCACATCAGGTTTTTTAGTATGAATATGTGAGCCGTACTGTTATCTATAAGCTGGTGTGTCCAAAACAATCACAAAATTCGCATTTAGAAGATATAAGCAAATCTTACAGTCTCTCACTTCCACCAATAAGGATCAATGATTTTGATGACATCACTGCACTTCAGCATCTCATTAGATTTTCTGTCCAATCAAATGCTCTAGAATCTGAAGCTCCGCCCCCTACATTATAGACGCTGAAGTTGCGGCTGAAATCGGTCACTTGTTCACACACGTACTGTTTTCTACATGATGACGGCACATAGTGCACTACATAGGGGACAGGGAACGATTCAGACGTTATAAATATGTTTTCCATGAAGTCTGGTTTCATGTTAGTGTTAGGGCCAATTTATACTTCGGGTGCGCGCAGTAGGTACGGCGTAGCACACGCATAGACGTGTACCATACGCCGTACCCTGACGCGCACCTCCTCAAAAATGTAACTACACGTCGCGGCGACGCGGACCGCAAGATCTGTGATTGGTCGGCTTGGTAGCATTGCGTTTCCTCCTACGCGTTTCCGGCGTGTTCTTCTGCACCGCCCGCCATTTTTAAGTTCAGAAGTTCTGTAAATTCAGAAATTTCACTAAGATTGACCGTTTTTTCCAACTCGATAAGCTCCAGCTCCAACATGATCTGCTCTCTTTCAGTCGCCATTGCTTGAGGTAGCCAAATCAAAACAGCCACGAGGAATCTATACACAGTGGAACATTAAAACCCGTCCCCGCCAACTAGCGTTTCGGCGATGTAACTGCAGAGCAACGCAGACATAAACGCAGAAGTATAAATGCTCACGACGACGCAGAAGTATAAATCAGCCTTTACTCGAACCGCCGTAGCTTCAGTCCAGAGACTCGTGTGATCGAGTCGCTGAAGACCAGAAAACGTATCGGACACGTCTGAATTCTGCAGATTGCTGTATTTTAATACCCTGGAAACCCTGAGTTCTCGCGAGAGCACAAGTTAAATTTGCTCAGCGAGTCACTCTGGTGTCGAGTAATGATGCTCATTAAATATGCCCTTGTAGCCGAGCTGCACCAATCACATCGGGTTATCTGATATAGGCGGGGCCAGAGGCGAGATGACCACAGCGCTGTGATGTCGAAGTCATTAGTAAACATTGCGAGATGGCTGTGGATGAACACCAGTTGTTTGAAACGGCTTTGGCCGCTACAATGAACGAGTTAGACTTGCTTTTTCTCTAAAAAAGGAACAGAAGACGGCGCTCGAATCGTTGCTTTGCTAGGAGGAAGTTTTTGCTGTTTTTCCGCCCGGATACGGCAAGAGTCTAATCTACCAGTTAACTCCGCTGACAGCTAAGCGTATGCGGCTTAGACTGTGTATTCTTGTGATTGGTCTTAGTGTTAGCCAATTGCGCGCCGTGAGATTTTCAAACGCATGCTTGGTGCCGCCCCTCGAGCTGGGCGATTTTCATTAGTCGACGCCAGACCCTTACTCTTTCAGATTTAGGTCTGGATTTCCAGGCTAGTATTTTAAAGCGATATGGAGGAGATTATGAGGAGAAAGGGTTAGACAGACTCTGCATTAGAAACCGAACTGACGAGCAGAAGAGAAAACACCGGTGTCATGAACCAACATAACTTACACACTCTTCAATCTACAACATCCTCAGCATGATCACGCTCACTGATTTGCTAACAGCTTCATAATAAATCTAAACGGGGAATCTATTATCAGTCTGTCGAAACTGAGCTCAACGGCTCTGGATGATATGAGATGTGATGTAAACGAAATGCTATTGGCTATTTTTTTAAAGGGGAGGAGCTACTTGATATGCCCCGCCCTGTCTTCCTGTATCAGTGGAAATTACGGCAACACATTGAATAATACTGCAAGTTTCAAGCAAGGGGGTAATCCATCCGCCGGAAACTGAAGCTTCCCCGGGGGCCTCCATTGGCTAGCAAGCCATCACCCGCTGTTAGCATTACACTGACTCCCATTCATTTTGGCGTCACTTTGACAGCGAATAACTTTACATCTGAGGCGTTTAAAGACTCCATTTGTCCATTATTTATTTCTAAAGAGACACGACAATGTATAAAAGGCTCCATTACCTTGTATCTTACGTTATGGCCCCGTAGAAGACGTTTTTGTAAAAATAGGCTAACGATTGCGTCATAACCACGCGACTCTCTGTCGCACAGTCGAGAAATTACCGTATAGAATAAAATAAAACAAATACTACCATTATGTAGTAAATTAGCAAATTTAGATAATATCTTTACAATATTACAATAATGAGATTGAGATTTGTTTTGCATTACGGTAAAATATAGGATTTATTTTTTTGTGGAAACCAATATATATATATAGTTTTTTTTTTTCAGGCTTCATTGATTAATAGAAAGTTGAAAAGAACAGCATTTATTTGAAGTCTTTTGTAACATTATAAATGTCTTTACTGTCACTTTTGCTCAATTAAATGCGTCTTTGTTGAATAAAGTATTAATTTCTTTAAAAAAAAACTAATCTCACTGACCCCAAACGTCTGACCGGTAGTGATATTTCAATATTTATGTACTGTATTCTTCTATAGTCTACTGAGAACCGAAGTTTCACATGCACAGTGGCAAACTCCAGTTAACAGCACTTTTCTGTAAAAACAATTGTGCGAATGAAGTCTTTACTAATACAGGCCTCTTGTTGGGAGCTAAAATGAGTTTAATTGGAAGGAAGGGGGGGGGGGGGTGTTACACACCTCCCGGGGTTTTCAAATGCCACTTCAAGACTCTTGCGTTATAATGGCAGCTCCTGCGAGGGCCGAAGCGGGTCAGGGCCGTTAACAGGCTTCAAAGGGTCAAAGTGAAGATTGCAGAAACCGAGCGGACACTTGAACGTCTCCTAAAAACACGGCGACAGGAGATTTCCCACAAACCAACCGATGAACGCACAAACATCATGTCTACATGCATGAAATATAAAAAGAGAATCATTTTGAAGTTCATAGACAAATATGTTCAAAAAAAGAGGTATATATAAGGGGGTGTTTACAAAACACAGTTTTCAACTAAAAACTGAAAACATTTGTATGCGTTTCGGCCATTTATTTACATGACAACAGCGTTTCGGGGGCCTGAAAACGGAAAGTTTTGAAAATGGGTTTTAAAGTGCAAGTTTTTTATCGTAACTGTGTAAAACTACAAAAATGCACATTTGTGAAAATGGTAATGTCACGCCACGTGTATTACGTGTTCAGTCTATAGATGCGTAGTTTCTTTACAAAGTACAAAGTGACAGCAGAATATAATGTTTTTAGTCATTTGCACCGATATGAACATTTTGGTCGATACCGATAACCGATAATTCTTTATATTTGAAAGCCGATAACCGATAATTCTTTATATTTGAAAGCCGATAGCCGATAATTCTTTATATTTGAAAGCCGATAACCGATAATTCTTTATATTTGAAAGCCGATAACCGATAATTCTTTATATTTGAAAGCCAATAACCGATAATTCTTTATATTTGAAAGCAGATAACCGATAATTCTTTATATTTGAAAGCCGATAACCGATAATTCTTTATATTTGAAAGCAGATAACCGAGAATTCTTTATATTTGAAAGCCGATAACCGATAATTCTTTATATTTGAAAGCCAATAACCGATAATTCTTATATTTGAAAGCAGATAACCGATAATTCTTTATATTTGAAAGCCGATAACCGATAATTCTTTATATTTGAAAGCAGATAACAGATAATTCTTTATATTTGAAAGCCGATAACCGATAATTCTTTATATTTGAAAGCAGATAACCAATAATTCTTTATATTTGAAAGCAGATAACCGATAATTCTTTATATTTGAAAGCAGATAACCGATAATTCTTTATATTTGAAAGCCGATAACTGATAATTCTTTATATTTGAAAGCCAATAACCGATAATTCTTTATATTTGAAAGCAGATAACCGATAATTCTTTATATTTGAAAGCCGATAACCAATAATTCTTTATATTTGAAAGCCAATAACCGATAATTCTTTATATTTGAAAGCAGATAACCGATAATTATTTATATTTGAAAGCCGATAACCGATAATTCTTTATATTTGAAAGCCGATAATTATTTATATTTGAAAGCCGATAACCGATAATGCTTTATATTTGAAAGCCGATAACCAATAATTCTTTATATTTGAAAGCCGATAACCGATAATTCTTTATATTTGAAAGCCGATAACTGATAATTCTTTATATTTGAAAGCCGATAACCAAGAATTCTTTATATTGTAAAGCCGATAACCGATATATTGTCCGATAAATCTAAATCCCAATTTTTATATAGTTTCTGAGAGCCATGATTACAAAAACAAAAGTCTCACCATTAAAAGCCATGTTCCAAAGCACACAATTATAATGATGTTCTCATTATAATTTTATGCAGCCGAAATGACAGTCTTGCGATGCATATGTTGCACTAAACTCTATTTTCCTTTATTGAATTGATTTCAATCATATTTTAAGCAATTCAAAACCATCATGTTGAACAGTGCGCATCTGAAGTGTCTCAGCTGAAAGAAATAATACATTATTTATCCGCATATAAATATTCTTATCAGGCCGATACCGAGAACATTAAAATGTTCACATATATATGAACAGATATTCTCAACAACACACACTGTAAGAAAAATTAGAGAGTACGTTTTAAAAGAAAACATTATTTCAGTCCTTTCTAAATGTCACGTTTAATTCAATGTGTCACTTGCCGTTCATTATTTATATCTCTTCTGCTCACAAAAGCTACATTTATTTGATCAAAAATACAGTAAAAATTATGAAATATTATTACAATTTAAAATAACAGTTTTTTATGTGAATATGTTCAAATGTAATTTATTCCTGTGATCAAATCTGTATTTTCAGCATCATTACTCCAGTCTTCAGTGTCACATGATCTAATATGATGATTTGCTGCTCAAGAAGCATTTATTATTATTATTATAAATGTTGAAAACTGTCATATTTTTGAGGAAACCGTGATACATTTTGTTTTTCAGGATTCTTTGATTAATAGAACGCTTAAAAGAACAGAAATAGAAAAAAATCATGTTTAATTCACCACTTTCCGTTTATTATCTGTGAAAATTACTAACAATTTCTGAGTGAAAATGGTTTCAACGTTAAAACTACACATTATGTTCAGTGCATGATACTCAAGAAGTAGCACAAACAGTAATGCTTGACTTAGCAACTTAAACTAACTACATTCATCCGTCAGTTCTTGTCATTCATCCAAACTACAAGACTACATTAATGCATTTTTCCTAGGCACCCATTTCCTTCTTTACAACTGCATCCAAGATTCATTTGCAGATGTTTACGGCATGAAGCATGTGGTCTACATTACAGAGGCAAGTCACATCATTAGCATTTGACAGGGGAAAAAAAAACATTAAAATAAATATGACTAAAGTAACAGAGTTTCCATAATAATCATGACCCGTAATCATATTTACAGACTTTGAGTCGCATTTCTTATGTTTGTAGTCACAGATTTTAAACACCAGCTGTCAAATCTGCTGAGAATTACTCAAAGTGGATCAAGCTTAAATTCCTCGAAGAACAAAAGCAGAGAAACCATTTAACTTGTGTCTTTTTACGTTAAATAAGACCTGGCACTCTAAATCACATATATCCCGCTAAGAAAATATTTCAAGCTCGCGTCCCCTGCCGTCAGGCCAATTACTGCAATCAAGTCTGACGCGCTGATCGCCAGCAGACGCCACATGTGTTCAGCGGACCTGAACTCAGATACCTGGAGAAGTTTTACTATAGACGGATGGCGTTATTACTATATGGCTTCATGTAAAGATGATTTGGCAGAAGGGCAGAGCTATATGGCTAAAAACAACAAAGGTTTGGGTTCAGTTTTTCCAATGTTTTTGAACAAAGTCTCTTTTGTTCATCAAGGCTGCATTTATTAAAAAAAAAAAAAAAACTGTAAAATTGTGAAATATTTTTACAATTTATAAATCACATTTTCTATGTGAATATATAGATGTAATTTATTCCTGATCAAAGCTGTATTTTCAGCATCATTACTCCAGTCTTCAGTGTCACATGATCCTTCACAAATCACTATAATATGAGGATTTGATGCTCAAGAAACATTTATGATTATTATTTCAGGTTTTGTTGATGAATAGAAGTTCAAAAGGACTGCATTTATTTGAAATATAAATCTTTTGTAACATTAGAAATGTCTTTACTGTCACTTTTGATCAATTTAATGCATCCTTGCTGAATAAAAGTATTTTTTTAATCTTACTGATCCCAAACATTTGAAAAAGCCTTTTTAACACATATATGTCGATAGATGTATTTGTTCTGAAATAGATTAAATAGGTGATTTTTACCAAGTTAAAATTTTTAATGCAAAATGCAGTAAAATTAATGTTTTCAACACTGTTTTTTGCTAAATATACATGAAAACATATTTAATAATTATCATGCACCAATATATCAAAACATATAAACAGCAATATGTATCTACATTTATACTACGGGCTGTTGAATGCTTGAGTGATTGGTTGATGAATGTGTGCCATTATTTTCTGGGAAGCGCACGGATAAAGTAGTTCCAGTCAGGTTTTGACCGCGTTACAGTTCCATATCACTTCGCCAAATGTTTTCAGTGATTTCAAATGTCCTTACAGCCGACAGCAGCAGAAGAACCAAAACCCACAACGGCACTGACCAGTAAAATAAATATGGCAAACAATAGGATAAAAATTACAAACTATTTCCATGTTTTTCGCCACAAAATACAGTTTTATTATGAACAGAATGCACATACTCTCTCCCGCTCAAACACACACACTCAGTACGGACACACACTCGCACAGAAACGTGTTGTCAGCGCTGCTCTGATGATTTTATCAGTAAAATAGTTAAAAGCTTCATGAGATTTCTCACTAGCGAGGTAATAACGGCGCTGTTCTTGAAGCAGATAAACTTACAGATTCACTATTAGCAGAAGGTCATTTAAACATGCTGAAATCTCTCTCTAATAACTGCATTAATAACTGCATTCATAATTAATAACGCATTAGTCTGCTATCTGTGGCTCAAGCCGCTGTTGCTAGCTCTGAAATGATTAGCAATGGAGGCGTGCGATGAGATGCGTAAGAAAATAGTCCCACACACAAAAGCGTTTTAATGACAAAAACTTGATAAATGGCTTGAAATGCATCATCTGAACAATGTTTCGAGGTGTGGTTACCGTAGTATAAGCGGAATAATTTACTCTAGGCCGTTGAATTATTGAATAATAATGCACACCCGAAGTGTAACTATCATTATTTTCGAATAACTCAACGGCCCGTCGTCAATTATTCCTTACATACATTTACTAAAACAATTCAATATATGGAAAAAGGAGGAATTCTGAGAACATGTTCGAGTGATGATGCAAAGATTCAGAGTTCGGCACTGACTAATTCAAATGAACATTTTGAAGTGACTCACAAAATGAATCGCAGTTAACAGCATTTTTAGATTATTGACTCTAATAAAACATCTCTATCTTCACACTCTCATACTTTAGGAAACGTAATGGGCAATAAAAAAGCACTGTAAAATAGTTATGGTTTCCACAATGTAGTGTAATATTATTATCTCCCCCCCCCCCCCCCCCCCCCCCCGCCTGCAGCGAAACGCCTCTGTGATTGATGTCTGCATTTCTCCCATTCCTGAGAGAATCCGTCTCTGTGGATTGACAGGAACGTTTGCCTAGTAAACAGAGACATTCCTCTGACACCGAGCTCTGTGAAACTTTCCTCTTACACACACACACACACACACACACACACACACACACACACACACACACACACACACACACACACACACACACACACACACACACACACACACACACACACACACACACACACACACACACACAGCTTAAAACCGCATTACTATTTTGTTGTCCAGGCAGCAAAAACGAAGACAAAGGAAAGAGTGTGAATATTTATATAAGTTATGATTAGGAATGCACCAATATGACAATTTTGGCAGATACCGATAACCGATAATTTTTTATATTTGAAAACCGATAACCGATATATTGGCCGATTTTATATAAACAAGTCTCATCATTAAAAGCTTTATTCAAAACACAATTATAATTATAATTATAATTTTATGTAGTCTATGGCGGACGTGTGCTGCACATGTTGCATTAAATTTTCCTTTATTTGAAGTGATTCCAATCATATTTCAAGCAATTCAAACCGATAATTCTTTATATTTAAAAGCCGATAACCGATATATTGGCCGATAAATCTAAATCCAAATTTTTATATAATTTTGAGAGCTTGATCACAAAAACAAAAGTCTCACCATTAAAAGCTTTATCCAAAACACAATTATAATGATGTCTCCATTATAATTGTATGTATGACAGACTGTCGTTAAACATGTTGCATTTACTGTATTTTACTTTTTTTAAGGGATTACAATCATATTTCAAGCTATTCAAAACCATAATGGTGAACAGTGCGCATCTGAAGTGTCTCAGCTGAAGAAGAAAAAACACATTATTTATCAGCTTTAATATATCGGCCAAATATTCTTATCAGGCCGATAATGATAACATTAACAATGATTATATATATATCGGCCGATACCGTGCATCCCTAGTTATTATAATAATCAGAAATATTTCTTTGAGCAGCAAATCATCAGACCAGAATGATTTCTGATGGATCATGTGACAGACATGCATCACATGGAGAACAATAACGAAGTGGGAAAATGAGTCTGAACACCTGGGATGTGGAGAACAAACAGGCTTTATACACATCGGAGCCGATTCACTTCATAAATTCCCTTCATTAGGAACAGTCTTTCGGATAATTGGCTTTTTTAGGGGGAAGTGAAAGAGGAAGTGGTTTGGTCTCGAAAACAAAGCAGAATCTCGTTCTGGAACTCAAGGTGAAGCTCGAAGTCCAAACGTGGATGACTTGGAAAATAACAAGACGTTTAAACCTGAGAAAAATATATTTCTACAAGTTACTGCTGAGATGATTTGATGTAGTGAAGAAGAAAAAAACTAGCACATTTGGTCAGGTACGAGGTTAAGCAATGTCTTGCATTAAAGACCAGACTGTGTGTATCACTAAAACATGGACAAAAACAGACTCGTATATAGTTTCACTTACTCCAAAGTATTTTTGAGGATGCAACACAATCTGAACAAAAGATGTTTTTCTTTCCCACATCCCACGCTTAGATCGATCCTGATCTTTTGCCCTTTAAAGGGGTGCTATAATGCCATTCTCACAAGATGTAAAATAAGTCTCTGATGTCCCCAGAGTGTGTGTGTGAAGGTTTAGCTCAAAATACCCCACAGATATTTTTATATAGCATGTTAAAGTGTCACTTTTTGAAGGTGAGCAAAAACACACACCGTTTTGTGTCTGTCCCTTTAAATGCAAATGAGCTGCTGCTCCCGGCACAGGGGGCGGAGCTTTAAGAGCACGTGTCCTTTTACCTCACACACACACACTGAAAATGTCAAACCTTTTAGCCTTTTATGTTCAAACCGGAGTCAGACAATGATGGAGAGACTCAAGAAGAAGTGACAACATGTAGAAGAACAGGACATTTCTGAATGCTTAGTTGATGAATTTATGAAGCTTGTGTAGTTATCTTCTAGTCATTGATTAGCATATTCTGTCATGATAATCTACACACTAAAAAATGCTGGGTTGTTTCAACCCAATTTTGGGTAAAATATGGACAAACCCAAACGTTGGGTTAAAAATGTAATGTAAAAATTTAACCCAACGGCTGGGTTTGTCCATATTTTACCCAAAATTGGGTTGAAACAACCCAGCATTGTTTAGAGTGTATAAATCGTGTTCAGGGGGCGGGGTTTATGTAAATTCTAGGGTTGTGATGTCACTAACCCGGGAGGAATGTCATGTAGTCTGTTGTAGTCCTTAAAAAAGCGATTTAAAAAAAAACAAATTAAACAAATTTGCTTTGAACTTTGAGCGTTGTAACTTTGCAGATGTTGTTTGTGATCAAAAAGCAACAATACACACGAACTACAGTTAGAAAAGTGAAATCATAATCAGCCACCCCTTTACATCGTTCAGTCTGGCTTGAGATAGGGAGCAGAGATCGCAGAAGCGTTCACAGAGTGATTGAGCGTTCGCTGTGAGATCAACACGTGTGGAGAGAAAGTGAGATCAGTCTCTCCTCCTGCCAAACATGAGCGCATCCGCGCGCCGAGGAATACACAACGAGCTCGCGCCATTCAAAGCTCCTTCTGGAGGAAAATACACACCGTCACGGTCGCCATTCAATGCATTTAATCCAGACTGTGCATTTTTAAGAACACGTCTAAATGAATGAATGAATGAATGAATGAATGAATGCTTATAGAACATGAAGCCTCTTTTAGGAAGATTACTCATTTTAAATGAATTAATAAATACATACATTTATAGATAATGTAATATAAAAAAATATATAAAACATAATTAAAAATAAATAAATAACATTTTCATATAGAAAATTAAGCCTATTTTTGTATCACTGATGATTTAAAATACATGTATAAATATTTTTAGAACATGAAGCCTATTTTAGAAACATTATTTATTAGAATTATTTTATAAAAAAATATTTATTATATAAAATTATGCCAATTTTAGGATCATTAATACTATAATTAACCAATTAATAATTAATAAGAAAAATGTTTTCAATTAATTAAAATAAATAAATGAATACATTTTGGGATAGAAAATTAAGCCTATATCAGACTCCATAAGACCAAGACCATAAATAACCTAAAATAAATAACTACTTATAGAACATGAAGCCTATTTTATTAATATTTTAAATAAATAAAATTAATAAATAAATAACATGTTGTTATAGAAAATGAAGACAATTTTAGGATCATCAATACTATAATTAGCCTATGAATCATTAATAATAAAATATTTCTTTTTTTATTTTCGGTCAGAAAATGAAGCCTACATCAGGACCATTCATAATTTAATATAAATAAATAATAAATACATACTTATAAAACATGAAGTCAATTTTAGGAAAATGAATCATTTAAAATAAATGAATAAATACATAGATAATGTGAATTTTTTTTAAAGAAAAAAATTAGTTATTATGTTATTAGTACATAGATAATGTACTAATATACATAATTTAAATGATTTTTTTTTTTTTTTACAGAACATGAAGCCTACTTCAGGACCATAATAAAAAAAAAATATATATATATATACTTATAGAAAAAAAATATAATTGAAAATAAATACATAAAATTAACAACATTTGATTTTAGAAAATGAAGCCAATTTTAGAATCATTAATACTTTAAATTACTTAATGAATTGATTTTCAGACAAAAAAAACAAGCACATTTGAGGACTTAATCAAGAGAGTGTGTCAGGAAAAGCACTCGATGTACTAAAGTCTGGAGGAATGAGAGGATAGCAGGTCATGAAGGAGAATTGAAGAACACAAAGATGCAGAAATTAAACAAACCACTCAGTTTAATTGAAACGGTGAAACTTCCAAGTAATAAAAACGCTTTAGTCTAAAACCTTACTTACAAAACACACACAAACCCGCTCTGTTCAATCTCAACTCCCTCTTGCCTCAAGTAGCACGTTCAGCTTTCAAAACATCCCTTACCTTTTTTCCACAATCAAAAGCCAGAATCCTAATGGATGTTTTTGTAGTGAAAGCTCGTATGGAGAACTACTGAAGCAATTCAGTCTGACAAGCATCTGCTAACACTGTTCTGCTAACTATACGTTCACATTCAACTTTTGCTTTCTTAGGGGTAAAAAGAGGTTATAATGAGACGTTTAGATGAATATGTAAATATGTGCGCTTTCCTCTCAATAACAAAAATGACAGCGGTGAGAAAAACAGCCGTTCAGAAAGCATCAGAGATATGGATATGTTCGCTCCAGTTCTGCAACTCTCACTTTATAGAATAGATTGCTTTAAATCAAGCAGCTTTACGGTTAAACTTGGAGGGAAAAGTGTCGCTTTCAATAAGAATTACATGTTCATTTTCTATAAAGCAGCAGTTTGCTGTCTTTCAGTCTTTATGAGTGAGTCATTGAATCATTCACTCAACCCGATTGTTTTAAATAATTCATTCAGATTCATTAAACATTTTAAATAGACTGCAGCGATTAGTCAGAACCTCTAATCAATTATTTTGTTTAGTTGTTTGTTCAGAATCATGATCTCTGTTTTTGAACAAAAATCATCCATAATCTAGTATTTCTGACCCAAATATGAGCTTGCCTCAGCACACATGTATTTCAGTGTTTTTCAGTACGGACCAACAAACCATGGCAATTAGAAAGCTGGCTTAAAGCAAGCGTAACCTTCAGACGGGATGTTTGGTGCTCGTCCCAGATCTTTCCTCTGCTTAGTGTCAGGCTAATGATCTCTCGAGCCCTTCTGAAACCCAGATTTACTGCGCTCGCAGACGGGCTACGGAACGCACCCCCGGCGCTGGCTAGTAAATATGACTTGCATTTGCACATTTTTCCAATTTATCTCATTGAATTAGGAGTGCAGACTTTTGGACGCTGCAGCGAGTCCTTGAGAAGAGCCATCCGTCTTCAAGGCATCAGCTGAAAACATGATGAATGCCAACAGGTTGTGCAACGAGGCGGAGGTTCGGGCAGAGGGTCACAGAGTCACAGAGATCAGTTTTGAGAGGTAATGTTTTTGCATTTGCATCTCATGCCACATTTAGCCCTGCAAAAAGGCCATTGAATATATCAGCAAATTATCAACAAAAGCAGAATATTTATTTATAATCTTTAATTAACTAAAAAATAATAATAAAATGTTGATTTAAATAAAGCTGAAATAAAATAATATATAAATATGAAAAATTACAAAAATCCTAATTTTTCATAATCAAATAATAATTTGAAATAAATACATAAAAAACTTTTATTAAAATTTTTTTACAAAAAATATTAAACATATATATTATAAATTAATGAATAAAAAAATGATTCATTTAAATGTTTTCACATTTAGCCTTGCAAAAAGGCCATTGAATATATCTGCATATTATCAACAAAAGCAGAATATTTATTTATAATCTTCAATTAATGAAAAAAAAAAAATGTTTAAATATTGATTGAAAAAAATCGGAAATAAAATAATATATAAATATATGACAAATAAAAAAAATCCGAATTTTTCATAAACAAATAAATAAATACATAAAAAAAAAACTTTATTAAAAAAATATTTAAATGGAAAACTAAAACTGAAATAAAGCTAACCAAATAATTTTAAATGAATAAATAAAACAAACTGATTTTTTATTAAAAATGTACTAATTTAATAAATATTATAAAAAGCACATAGCAAAATGACTAAAATGAAACCAGAAAACTTAATTAAATTATTAACTGAACTAAAATAAAGCAAAATAGTAATATTGAAAAATACATTAATGAGAAATATTTAAAAAATAAATAAATATTTATTTTAAAAAATACTAATTTAATGAAAAAGTTTCATAATAATTTATAAAAAGATATATACAAAAGTAATAACAAAATTCTAAAACTTTACCAAATGAAAATAAAAACACCTCTGAGGTGAGTCCACCTGGACGACATCTCACACGTTCTTCTTTACACACCGAGAGGAAATATTGTGTGGCAATAGTCAAACTAAAACCTCCAGCTGTACTTCACAATAATGCGCTCTGACAACTCTATCGAGCATGTGACATTTGTGTGTGTGTGTGTGTGGGGGGGGCTAAATAAAAAAGTGGAACTAACACACAACACCTGTTTCTCCTCAACAACCCCATTATATCAAACACACCCGCAGTGACAGCTGATCAACCTGAGGCTTCCTCTGTAACATTACACATGTGTGACCCTGCACCACAAAACCAGTCACATGGGTCAATTTTATGAAATTGAGATTTATACATAATCTGAAAGCCGAATAAATAATCTCTCCATTGATGTGTGGTTTGTTAGGATAGGACAATATTTGGTCGAGACACAACTATTGAAAATCTGGAATCTGAGGCAAAAAAATCGAAACATTAAGAAAATCTCCTTTAAAGTTGTGCATTTATGTTCACGATTGTGCTGCATTCACTCACAAAAATACATGTTTTATATATTTACGGTAGGACATTTACTAAATATCCTCATGGAACATGATCTTAACATCCTCATGATTTTTGGCATACAAGAAAAATGTATAATTTTGACCCATACAATGTATAGTTGCTATTGCCACAGATATACCCGTGCGTCTCCAGACTGGGTTTGTGATCCAGAGTCACATTCGATTAAATTATGTAACTTATCAAATATGTCTTGAGAGTATGAAACCACCTAGCAACACCCTAACAACCATCCACAACACCGGTCAATCACACACAACAACCAATGGCAGTGACTTTTGCAATACATTTTCTTAAAGTAACTGTAATCATTTGATGAATTTTTAACACCACTTTTGACCTCAAATCAAAATCCAGCTGTTAGAATGTGATAGTCATTCATATAAAGTTCCTATTATGCTTTTTTACATTAATAATGTTCTTTAGTGAGTTTAATGTTGATGTTTGAGCACACAGTCCCTCCAGCGGGAGTTCTTCTCTATATCAGTGTCAGTGTTTCTGAACTCCTGAAACGCCTCCATTGTAGTCTTGAGTTTCTTCCGGGAACAAACACGTCACAATATTCCTCATTATAATAATTAATATGCAGAATAAAGGGGCGGGGCCTGGTTGAGTTAGTTAGTAGAGTGTTAAACTGGCGGTTATGGTAAGGGGCGGGACATTTCCCAAACACACTCGAAGCGCTCGACCAATCACAACACACTGATCCAGCCAACCAATCAGAGCACAGTGTGCTTTTCAGAAGGAGGGGCTTCATAGAGACAGGAAGTAAACAGAGCGTTACTGACAGACTGGGAAGAGAGGAGCCGCAACAATGGAGAATATGGGAAAAAATTATGTGTTTTTTCACATTCAAGCATGAAAACCTAGCAAAATAAAAATAAAAAATCTAGCAGATAACAAGATTAATGAAGCTATCGCTACATGCGAGCATCAAAAGGACACTTGCAAAGAGTTAAACTAAAGTTCTGCCTCGGTTTGTGTGGCGATCACTTTTACAGCCTCTTATCATGAAAGCCTGGAGTTAACAGAACAACATCTGTTTTCCTTATTGGGTTTTATCCCTTTTGGAAGGTCCCGTTCGAGGGACACATACTGTGCAAGCGGAAAGAAAAGCCCGGCCAGAATCCTGCCAATGAAAAGGGACACGAGTGACACATCAGCAGATGGACCCGGACAGAAGATCTCAAGGTCTGTGTCGTTCGCCAGTGTTTACTGTCATCAAGACGGAGTACAGCAACAGCACATCTGAGGCTCGTATAATGGGTCCGTCTGCCAATATTTCACAGACTCAACTTTACCTTTTACTCCTGCAGGTCACTGAAGTATCCTGACTCGTAATGGCATGTTAGTAAACCGGCACCCTCTTGTGGATTATGCTCATAATTCATCACAAAACAAAACAAAATATTTAATGCTTTTTCATAAAGAACTCTTTTATAAAACCATTAGGAGTTTTTTTTTTTTTCATTGCAATATTGTCATATTAACTAAGCATTAACTGGGCATTTTCCACACAAACTGTATTGCTCACATGTTTTGTGATATATATATATATATATATATGTGAAACTTGAAAAATGAGAATATGGTGCAAAAGTTCATATATTTCAGTAATTCAACTTAAAAGGTGAAACTAATATATTATATAGACTCATTACATGCAAAGTGAGATATTTCAAGCCTTTATTTGTTATAATTTTGATGATTATGGCTTACAGCTTATGACAACCTTTCACAATATTCTTGAATTTGGGGTTTTCATAAGCTGTACGCCATAATCATCACAATTATAACAAATAAAGGCTTGAAATATCTCACTTTGCATGTAATGAGTCTATATAATATATTAGTTTCACCTTTTAAGTTGAATTACTGAAATAAATGAACTTTTGCAACATATTCAAATTTTTCAACTTTCACCTGTATATATATATATAATATATACATTTATAATTACAATAAGCAAAAAATGGGAGATAAATGTCATTTAACTTAAATGTTTCATAACATAAATGTCCATAATACTGTGATTATATTGCAATGAAAAACTTCAAGTCATCAGATTAATTGCATCTAACATAAAAGTTTTTGTTTGTATAATACATGTGTGAATCAAACAAAACAAAAGTCATTTAAATAGTTCAACACAACAAATGTTTAAAGTGGTTTCCCCAAATTCAACTGAAAATGCATCTTGTAATGACTTCTGCAGTCTCAAAATTATTCACCCCCTTCATGGCAAGCATCTTTAGTACTTAGAAAACTCTTTTGCTGTTCTGTCCGGCTGCAAATGATATCTGGTTGCAGTCGTTGATCGCTTCCCTTTTCTGCCTGTCCAGGTAGTGTAACCACTGTTCCTTTAATATTGAAACTGGGAACTATATGTTTTCAACGGTGTCTCTAGGAGCATTTAGAGCCGTCGCTATCTTTGTATATCCTGTTCCTTGTTTGTGAAGGGCGATGAAATTCCTCTTAACTTTTTGGACCTTTCTTTCTACATCTTTCTAAGGCCCCGTTTACACGTACATTGTTATTTTGAAAAACGGAGACATTTCCCTTCGGTTGTGCCCCTCGTTTACACGCAAACGGAGAATTCTCCTTTGAAAACGATTCTTTCTAAAAACTCCGGCCAGAGTAGAGATTTTGGAAAAGTCTGTTTGCACGTTTGCATGTAAACTGAGTTTTAGGCAGTCGACGTCACAGTATGCGACAGAACTTGCACTGCGTCAAAAGTGCGAGCTATATTTTCGGGATTCTGATTGGCTAACGTGGGCTTGAGCTTCTCGTTACACCGCCACCTACAGGTTTGGCATGCTCTTGACGGCATATACACGGGTTCGTGTAAACGAACACTTTTCTGAAAACGGAGAGGGTGAAATGTCCATTTATGAAAATAACCGGCCATGTGTAAACGTAGCCTAACATGCAGTCAACTCAACAAAGCTCGCCAGTTCAGATGTTTCATGTGTTCTAGCTCAAGCACACCTGGTGCAGCTCATGAAGCCCTTGATGAGTGAGACAACACCTGGGGCCTCATTTATAAAACTGTGCGTAGGAACCTTACTAAAAGTGTACGTACGCACAAAAGCCAAAAATGGCGTACGCAAAAAAAAAATCAGATTTATAAAACCGTGCGTACGCACACCTGCACGCAATTTTCACTTTATAAATCACAGCCTACCTGATAATTTGCGTACGCAAAAAAAAAACATTTACCGCCCTTTCTCCGCCCACATTCAACCATATATAGACAATGCAAATTACCTCATTAGCCATGCATATATTAAAGGAGTAAGGAAATTTGTGTTTTTTAAACCATAATGAGTGATAGGCCTACATCCATTTAAGAATGGAAGTGAAAGAAATTAAATTTACGTACTTTCAGCATATAGTTCCTTTTATGTCTTTAAACTAAACATGCATGTATGTATCTTTAGCACCCATAATGGTGATTTAATGTTATTCTTCTGACCCAAAAATTTTCAACTGTAACTCCTCCAAGAGCTTTAACTCTACAAACTCGGGTCAGACCTTCAGACTGTTCTGACTTGGTGTGTTATATCTTTTCAAACTGATTTGACTTTCAGTTTTCTTAAAAATGTATATAAAAAATCATAAAAATCCCATAGACTTACATTGCAGAGTGCTCAAATTGAGCCAAGACAAGGTTGGGCCATTAGTGTACACAAGCCAAAAACTCAAATCTAAACTCCCTGAAGCCCTAGACTCAATTAAACTACCATTCTAAATATATGTATCTATCTATCTATCTATCTATCTATCTATCTATCTATCTATCTATCTATCTATCTATCTATCTATCTATCTATCTATCTATCTATCTATCTATCTATCTATCTATCTATCTATCTATCTATCTATATATCTATCTATCTATCTATCTATCTATCTATCTATCTATCTATATATCTATCTATCTTTCAAACTAACTTATCTTTCTTTCTTACTAATCTATCTATCTATCAAACTTTAACCTACTATACACATCAAACTACTTTAAACTTCTTCAAACTCTCTGGTCCGGCTTTCTCAAGCCAGCTTAAAGTTTGTCTCAACATTTTTTGTTGTAACTGGGACTTATGAGCAACTTGTAAATATTGAAATATGTCAAACTTAATTTTGCCATTTTGCAAAGGGTTAATTCCCTTTATCCGCAGTCAGTTCCTCAACTCACCATCAGTGTCGCCAAACTGCTTTGTCTTCAAAATGTGCGTACGCATGGGTCAGAGTTTGCGTGGAGGTGCGCATATTTTCACGTCAAGTTTTTCTTTATAAATCCCACTTTTGCGCAGGAACTGGCGTACGCATGTTTTCAGCCCCGTTTTGTGCGTACGCAAGCTTTATAAATGAGGCCCCTGTTCTGCAGATTCTATTCAGGGATTTAATAACTTTGAGACTGCAGAAGTCATTAAAAGTTGCATTTTCAGTTGAATTTGGGGAAACCACTTAAAACATTGTTGTTTTGAGCTATTTCAATTACTTTTGTTTGATTGGTTCATTACAAACAGTTGAAAGTCTGTAAATTTTGCAATGGGGATTGAATAATTTTGATTACAATATATATATATACCTAATTGCAATACTATGGACATGGCAATTAAGCACATTTATACCATAATTCTTGCTTATTCTAAAATATTAAAATGAAAATTATTAAAATATGACCTGAACATGTTCTTTACAGGTTACATGAGATTCCTCCACATGTACTGTGTGTGAAACACTTACAAAAGCATGAAGACACAAACAGAGACGAGACGATATCAGATCATGTCCCCTTACAGTGCCGGATGGCTTCTTCTGCACACTTAAAGTATTTTAAATAAAGGGGAACTGAACATCAGGATATTTTTCTCTCTCTTTCTGTTTTGGCCACACTTACAAAATCTTGGCTTGAGGGAAAAAATCATTTTGTCAACTTCAATTAAATTCCCATTTCATTGCTATTTTTTCGTTCCGGGCACGTCTGGCGAACTCTAACGACATGCACAGGGATATAAACATTTCCATGTTTTCAGAGGAAAAGCCTCGGGAAACATGGCCGAGTTTTCGGCGTCTACCCTCTCGGACACTTATTCTCATTTTCTCTGTCCAGGAATCGCTGATGAAGTATTACAGCAAACAATGAGCCAACCATGTGCACGGATACAGCCAGCAAAGATGAGCTGAACTCAAGCAGCTCCTGAAGTCATTGCCAGACACTATATATATATATATGGACTATTCGACATCAAGCGAAGAGACGAGGGCATTTTCAGTGAAACATTAACAATCTGGGTCAGACAGCAACACATCAGACGACACATGAGAAGACCTCATCAGA
>JARPMJ010002630.1:107500-112243 GCA_033366665.1 Phoxinus dragarum
TTGTAATTCCAATGAAAAGCATGATAACTTAGACACTTATGGTGTGTTCACACCAAACGCGAATTTAATTATTTGCGCGAGTAGCGTCGCGAATGACGCAAATTGGGCAACGCGTTTGCCGCAAACGCTCGATAATCGCCTCAATCGCATCTTCCGCGCAAGCTAAAAAAAAATTTCAACTAAGGCCGAAAATTCACATGATGCTTAGTTGCGCAAGCCAATCAACGAAGAGCTCATTGATACGTCTGGTTACTATCACTGTTGTGTTGTGAAATTCACGTCGGCATTTGGCTTTTCTCCGTATTTGGGACTTCCACAACAGGTACAGAGCAGCAATATCGTTTATTTCAGACATGACGGAAAAAATATGGCAGAAAGAAATTGCCGTTGAAAAGTTGTTGTTGATGATGATGGACACACTCCTTTTCGCGGGATGTTTTTATTCACAAGTGACGTGAAAAACATCCCGCCAGTAATCTAGAGCGAGTAACGCGATGCAAATATACACACTTCGCGTTTGGTGTGAACACGCCATTAGCTCACGGCAATATCTCATGGAAACAAGCTTTAGGAGCTTTCCATCTTTACTCTCCTCATGTTACGTTGCATTCGGAGATCGACTACTTTTGACTGACAAAATTCCAGCCACCGGAAACACTGATAAACTGATAAAGTGAGTTGTTCAAAACCTTTCTTTTTAGTAAACTCTGTGTACACAAACACTGTTCTCAATGCTGGAGTTCATGTGTAGAGCCGCTGGTGACACTTCCAGCACAGTTTCATGTTGTGTCGAGCAGCATTAGTGTTTTAAAAATAGCGATTTTTATGCTATCTTTGTAGTGCCCCATGCACTCCCATTCAAAAGACATTTTGAACGAAAACAAAAATACGGTCAATCTTAAAAGTGGCGTTTCCATCCTAATTATGCTTTTACACGAATGTATGACTCGGGTAGATTCACAAAAATACCCTAGGTTCAATTTTGGCGAGAATTACACTTTAATGATATTCAGTTATTCAGACTAGTGTTAACAAAAGTGCCGACTTCAGTACCAAGTCGATACTGGAATTTTATACATGTGCCGCTTTGAGCGGAATCATAAACGCCTCTGATTGGCCGTTGTGTTCACGAGCCCATCGGATATGTCTGTGATTGGCTACAATGATCAGCGCTTCAAAAACATGTAAATATACATCAGTGACGCTCTTCAGCGAGCGCTTACACAGATACACACGGGAGCGTTTGAAAGCAAGCGTCGAGCAGCGGATCGGTCCTGCTTGTGCTTTCTAACACGTCGGTCGGTGTGCTCTCAAACGCTCCCGTGTTCTGATCATTGTAGCCAATCACAGACATATCCGATGAGCTCGTGAACTCAACGGCCAATCAGAGGCGTTTATGATTCCAGTCAAAGCGGCACATTTCTACAATTTCAGTTTCGACTTGGTACCGAAGTCTTTACTTTTGACAACACTAGTTCACATTTAAATGATGGTTAGTCCATCTTCTGTTCAGAGACACGACACACACTGATCATGATATTTACATTCATCTGCTTAATGATATTCAGTTGTTCACATGCACTAATGCTAGATTTTCTAAATGTCATAATCATATGTGACCCTAGATCCCAAACCCAGTCTGGAGACGCACGGGTATATCTGTGGCAATAGCAACTATACATTGTACGGGTCAAAATGATCCATTTTTCTTTTATGCCAAAAATCATGAGGATATTAAGATCATGTTCCATGAAGATATTTAGTAAATGTCCTACCGTAAATATATAAAACATGTATTTTCTGAGTGAATGCAGCACAATCGTGAACATAAATGCACAACTTTAAAGGAGATTTTATCAATGTTTACATTTTTTTTGCTCCTCAGATTCCAGATTTTCAATAGTTGTGTCTCGACCAAATATTGTCCTATCCTAACAAACTACACATCAATGGAAAGATAATGTATTCAGCTTTCATGTGATGTATACATCCCAATTTAATAAATTTTACCCATGGTTTTGTGGTCCAGGTTCACATTCGTTAACAAACAAGTATTCGTTACTTCATCGAGCTCATTGTTTCTGCATTAAATTACATTATTTAAATAAAATTTTCACTAACTGTGATTTTGTATATGTACATTTCTGAAGTACATAACTTAGACAGTTTCCTCTGATAACAGATCACTGTAAATTATAATATCTACATTTTCTGTAAAGCTGCTTTTGAAATGATGTGTATAATGAAAAGCGCTAAATAAACGTGAATTGAATTGATGCAGAAAAATTATATGGAATATATAGATCACATGACTTTAATCGTCATCAATAAGAACATGGTTATGTTTGAGTTGCATTTTATTACTTTATATACTTTATATAATTATATACTTAATATAATTAACAATACATTTTAAAATAGTCAATAAAAAGCCTAGCGATTAAAGCATAAGGATATTTAATAATATAATTAACAATACATTTCATAATAATCAATAAGTATTGATTTAAGCACATGTATATTTAATAATACAAATAATAAATTTTACAATAAACAAGTGATTTATGCATGTGTAGCCTATATTAATATAATTAACAATAAATCTTACAATAATCAATAAGTAGCCTAGTAATTGAAGTACATTTAATTAACAAACTTTAAAATAATCAATACGTAGCATTTAAAGCATATTCAATTAATAATATAATTAACAAAAAAAAATTAATACATAATTTAAGCATTTAAGTGTATTTAATTTAATTATAAATCTTGATTTATACAAATATAATATATATTATAATTATAATACAAATGACAATAATCAAGTTAAAGTGTAGAAAAAGTGTATTTAATTAATTATATAATTAAACTTTACAATATATACGTAGCAATTAAGCATAATATAAAAAAACAATAGATCAATCCAGTCATTTAAGCACAAGTATATTTAATTAATATAATATTATCAACAAACTTTAAAATAATCAATGCAATGTAATTAAAGCATATGTATATTAAATTAATAATATAATTAACAATAAATCAATATAGTTATTTAAGCTTATGTATATTAAATTAACAAGATAATAAACAAGGAATTCTACAATAATCAATAAATAGTGATTTAAGCATGTATATTTCATTAACGGATAAGTAACAATACATTTTATAATAATCAATCAACAGTCACTTAAGCACATGTATATTTAATTAAAATTATATAAAATGAACAGCAATAAAAGTTTCTTGCATGGAAAATGTCTTGTTTAGACCATAATTTACTCAAAGTAATACTTAATATTTAAAACTTTCCCAGCATATTTAAAAAAAAATACATTCAGTAATGTACTTTTGTAAATTATGGTCTTAACTGGGATTAATATATGCATACAGCATCAAACAAGCATGCATGTATATGAAGGTAAATGACTAAACCTTCATACATGTACATCATACTCGACAGAAACATGACTAAATATGTAACACTTGGAGCATTGTTATTATATTTGCATATACAAAAACAAATATGACTGATGCAACTCTGGATAAACTTAAAATCCTGTCTTTGAGCATCAAACTGAGCAGTTATGCAACTCAAACTTTGGATGAAATCAAAACACACGACTAGTTACTGTGCAGGTCACCAAACTCAAAACAACTCAGGTTTTACTATGGTAAAGTGTCAAATCTGTCCGATTAACCAATCAGATGCCTCTGCGACTCACAAACACGCTCTGCTAGTTGTATGATTATGTGTAAACAGTATCCGTGAGATATACTTCATATCTTCAACCCTGGATTCCTGTTGTTAGCCTACTCTGCAACAAGCTAACAGCAGATAACTAGCAGTTTAGTTAGCAAGAAACGACTTAAGAAATATCAACTCTTACCTGGTATTTCAACTTGTAGGCTCACGGCTCTCCATGCTTTGGCTTTTCTAGCAGCGTCTTTATATGAATTTATTGTAGAATTGTATAACTCGGGATAGTCGGACACCGCTGCTATTAACCTCTCCTCCATTGTTGTTAGCATTGGGCGGCAAACGTTATTAGCTAATGACTGTATTAACGGTTATTCCTCCAGAGGGCGCTCGATGGCCCACAATTCCGGTTTCTCGTTGAGTTGTATTCAAATCTCAACACGGTTTTTATCTTATTGAAAGCATTTGAACAAAAAGTTGTATAATCTTTTTAAATATTTTTTATAATAACTGCTATGCGCTTTACAATAAGAAATCTGTCATAGCCGCTTCCCTAAACAATTTTGTTAAATAATTATTCTCTATATATCACGAACGGCAGTGATTGGTTCATAGTAACCAGCGCTGAGAAAAGTATCGCGTACCACGTGACACACATTCGCCTAAGTGGCGTCTTGACGGTGATTTACGTCTGAACGTTGCATTTAAAAGTGATTTAAAATAATAGAATTACCAACTTACATATCATAAATAACGTGCCCACCATTCTAGCCTCTCTAAATATTTCTTAATAAGTATATTTCAGCGATTTCTGGCTGATAGTATTAGCGCGAGGCTCACGCATGCGTACTCTTCAGTCACATGCTGCGTTACCGCAGTGCAAGCTGGGAAATGTAGTATGCGCATGCAGCCTAAAATTTAAAAAGGTGTTACAACTATATTTTGTGTTTGAAAATTAAAACAATTAAGCGTATATGGTATATGTGAAGAGTGAGCAAATTTAGTTTAATGGTCATAAATTAAACAAGAAACAATTTTACAAT